>CAUYTI010082135.1:0-37686 GCA_963575145.1 Galago senegalensis
TTACCTCCTTCGTGTTCACATGGATGGAACTGGAAAATGTTCTTCTTAGCAAAGTATCATAGGAATGGAAGAAAAAGTATCCAATGTACACAGCCCTTTTATGAAACTAATATACACTTTTCAAATGGAAGAAACAATTTAATTCTAGCCCAAAAATATAGGAAGAGGAAGGGGAGGGGAGATGGGTGGCAGGGTGGTGGGAGGGTAACTGGAAAGATCACCTATATCTCTGTCTAACAAGGGTACAAGTGAACCTTTCTAGAACTAAGATGTTAAGGTTTTGACACAATGACTATGCAAATAACATGAAATTTATGTGAACCAGCTTAATCAAAGTATGTCAAAATATGTGTGAAGACACTACACTGTATCCCATGTTTGCATTATTGTGCACAGCTATCATTTAATAAAAAAAATAAATAAATCAATAACTAAAACAGTTAACTAAACAGTTAACTAAAACAGTTAAGAAAGAGAAGTAAAATCATCGAAACTTCCATAAAAATTCCAATGCAGTACAATTATTGCTGAGCATGTATATAACTGATACAAATTGAAAACTTTCTGCTTAAGGCTAAAGTATACGGATGCCAGTGTGGAACACATTTCCAGAAACTAAAACTAGGAGCTATTGTGTTAATAAGGAGTATGGAGCAAAGTAGAATGGCTCAGTGCCTCTAAAGATCTTCAACCCAATCTAAACTCAGCATGGCTTACTTGCAGATTCCTTTCTGTGAATGTTTCTGCTTTTCTGCAGACCTGGGCATTTTCTCAGAGTAAGTGTATTTCTACTTAGGGTCATGTTCCTCATGGAGCATGTGAGGTTAAACTACCATGTCTGAGTGTGGGGGGATATACTGTTTCATAGAGGCAAAGTCAGAATTAGAATTCAAGGAACATTTCAAAATTTCTCCCAGGAATTCAATGGATTCAAAGACAAAATTAATAAAGATGTTGACACATTGAGACAAAAATCTTTGCAGCCCTCAAAGATCTTAGAAATACCATAGACTCTCTCAGTAACAGAATGGAAAAGCAGAAGAAAGGATTTGTGATATTGAAGACAAAGCTTTTGAATGCTGCCAAGCACTCAAAGAGGGAAAGAGATAGCAAAATCAAATCGTTTTCTCAGACAATCCTGGGATAATTTCAAGTAAACCAATATTCACCATAGAGGAATACCTGATGGAGATGAAATTGTTTCACAAAGAACAGCAGTTATTCTTCATGAAATTATGAAAGAGAACTCTAGACTTGCCAAGAGATTCTGAAATTCAGATAGAAGAGAGTTTGAGAACCCCAGCATGACTCAACCTGAAGAAGACATTCACCAGGCACATCATACTTAACTTCACTAAAGTTAATGTGAAGGAGAAAAATCTGAAAGGAGCCTGACATAAAAAAAATTATAAACTACAAGGCCAACGATATTAGAATGACTGCAGATCTCACTACTGAAATGTTTCAGGTTAGAAGAGGCTGGTCATCAAATTTTAATCTTCTAAAATAATAAAAACTTCCAACCCAGAATCCTGTTTCCACCTAAACTGGGTTTCATTTATGATGGAGAAATTAAATTCTTTAATGACATTCACATGTTGAAGAAATTTGCCATAACTAAACCAGCCCTCCAGGATATTCTTAGATCTATCTTTCATAATGACCAGTGAAATCCCCCACCACAACTGTAAACTCACACAGCAAATGTTGATCAAATTCCAACATCCACAGTGGTTAAAGGATAAAAATGTCCACAGGACTTTAAGAAAATTTTGATACCCCAAATTTTACCTGGTTTACCAATATTCTCAATTAAATTGGATGGCTTCAATTGTCCTCTAAAGAGGCATATGTTGTCTCATTTGATACAAAATTTCAGTCCACATATCTACTGCATATAAGATTCTCATTTTACCTTAAAACATAAATATAGATTCAAGGTGAAGGAATGGTCATCTATATTTCAGACAAATGGAGAGCAGAAAAAAGCAGATGTTGCAATTTTATCTGCAGATACAATAGGTTTTAAAACAACAAAATTAAGCCAGGATAAGGATGTTCACTTTATATTTTATAAGGGTAGTACTCAATATGATAAGATTTTAATTATTAATATTTATTCATCCAACCAGAAGGCACCTCAATTGATAAGAGACACTCTAACAGGCATAAGCAACTTGAAATCTTCCTGCTCCATCTGAGTCAGAATTTTTAACACTCCTTTGGCAGTGCTGGATAGATCTCCCAATAAGTGACTGAGCAAAGAAATGTTAAATTTAAACTTAACCATCCAACTTTTGGATTTAAGAGACATCTACAGCACATTTCATACTAACAAAACTGAATACACATTGTTCTCATCAGCCCATGGAACATACTCAAAAATTGATCACTTCTTAGGTCACAAGTCTAACCTCAGCAAATTTAAAAGAATAGAAATTGTTCCTTTCATCTTCTCAGATCATCATGGGATAAAAGTTAACTCAGTAGCAACAGGCATTGGCATACTCATACAAAACAATGGAAGATAAATAACCTTCTGCTGAATGACAGGTGGGTAAGACAAAATTAACAATCCAATTACCAAACTTTTGGAACAAAATGATAATGAAGACACAAATTATCAGAACGTCTAGGACATGGAAAAGGCAGTTCTACGAGGTAAATTTATAGCACTGGAAGCTTTCCTCGAGAAAATGGAAAAAAGGAAGTTAAAAATTTAAAGGGACATTCTAGCAGCTGAAAAAGAAAGAACATTCCAATCTGAAACACAGCAGAAGAATGGAAATCTCAAAAATTAGAGCAGAATTAATTTAATTGAAAATGAAAGGGTTATGCAACAGATTAATGAATCAAATGTCGTTTTTTTGAAAAGGTCAATAGAATAGATAAACCTTTGGCCAACTAACCAGGAAGAAAAGAGTCAAATATCTCATTTCATCAATGATAAATGGTAAAGATGAAATTAAAACAGACTCCATAGAAATTCAAAAAAATCCTTAGTGAATATTACAAGGAATATTATTTTCAGTAATATGAAAATCTAGAGTAAATTAATCAATACTTGGAAGCATGCCACCTTGCAATATTTAGCCAGAAGGAAGTGGAAATGTGGAAAAGACATACCTGAAGTTCTGAAATAGCATCAACTATACAAAATCTCCCCAATAAGAAAAGCCCAGGACCATATGACTTCATGTCATAATTCTATGAAAAATTTAAATAGGAAATAGTTCCTATGTTACTCAACCTTTTCTAAAACATATAAAAAGAAGAAATACTACCCAACACATCATATGAAGTAAAAATCACCTTTATACCCAAATCAGGAAAAGACCCAACAGGAAAAGAAAATTATAGAACAATATCACTAATGAATATTGATGTGAAAATATTCACATCAAATACTTACAAACAGAATCCAGAAACACATAAAACAAATTATACACCACAACCAAGGAGGTATTATCCCAGGGTCACAAGGATGACTCAATATACATAAACCTATTAATATAATTCATCATATAAACAAATTTAAACAAACAAAGAAAGGTTTTGCAAATATCCAGGATCACATCATGATCAGAACACGTAATAAAATTGATAAAGAAAAGATATTTCTTAAACTGATAGAGGCCTTTTACAGAAAACCCACAGCCAGTATCATATTAAATGGAGTTAAATTGAAATCATTTCCACTCAGATAAGAAAACAGGTAAGATTACCCATTGTCTCCACTGATATTGAACATTGTAGTGTAAGTTTTACCCATCACAATTAGGGAAACAAAGGCAATGAAGGGTATCCATTTAGGGTCAGAAAAGATCAAACTTTCACTCTTTGCACATATGATTAAATATCTGGGAAACCGCACGGATTCTACTACAAAACTCTTAGAGGTGATCAGGGAATAAAGCACTGTCTTGGGCTACAAAATCAACAATCATATATAGCTAGACTTTATATATCCCAACAATAATTAAGCTGAAAATACAGTCAAGGACTCTATTCTGTTCACAGTAGTGCCAATGAAGATAAAATATTTAAGGGTTTACCCAACAAAGGGTGTGAAAGATCTCCACAAAGAGAACTATGAAACTCTAATAAAAGAAATTCCAGAAAATGTTATTATATGGAAAAAAATATCATGATCACATATGGGAAGAATCATTATTGCTAAAATGTCTATACTGCCCACAGTAACATAATTTTAATCCAATCACTGTTAATCCCCACTATAATACTTTAAAGATCTGGAAAGAATAATACTTTGTATTATATAGAATCAGAAAAAACCTTGACTATCCAAGATATTACACAGAAATAAAGACAGAGCAGTAGGAATCATGCTACTAGACTTCAGACTTTACTATAAATCCATATGATGAAAACAGCATATTACTGGCACAAGAACAGCGGTAGATGTACAGGACAGAATAGAGAACCAAACTATGAACTCAACTACTTACGTTATCTAATCTTTGACAAGTCAATTAAAAAATTTGAGTGGAGAAAATATTTTCTATTTAACAAATGGTGCTGGGAAAACTGAGTGGCAACCTGTAGAAGACAGAAACTGGACCCAAACCTTTCAACATTAAATAAGATAGACTCTCACTGGATCACAGATTTAAACTTAAGACATAAAACTATAAAAAAATACTAGAAGAAATTGCAGGGAAAACACTTGAATAAATCAGCCTGGGTGAATATTTTATGAGGAGGACCCTCTCCCCCACCCCATTCAATAGAAGAAATATCAAAAATACACAAGTGACACCTGATCAGACTAAAAAACCTTCTGTACAGCCAAGAATACAGTAAGTAAAGAATGGAGACAGCCCTCAAAATGTGAGAAAATATTTTCAGGATATGTCTTCACAAATGTTTCACAACCAAAATCCATAGACAGCTCAAATATATTAGCAAAATGAACAAGTGATCCCTTCTCAGGGTGGGCCAAGGACTTGAAAAGAAACTTCCCTGAATAAGACAGCAGCATGGTCTATAGACATATAAAAAAATGATCATCATCCTAAATCATAAGATAAATGCAAATCAAAACTACTTTGAGATATCATCTAACTCCAGTTGGAATAGTCCATGTGAAAAAATCTACAAACCAGAGATGCTGACATGGATGTTGAGAAAAGCAAAGACTTCTACAATGCTGATGGAAATACAAACTAATACATTCCTTCTGGATAGATGTTTGGAGAACACTCAGAGAACTTAATGTAGACCTGCCATTTAATCTTACAATTGCTCTACTGTATATGTATCCAGAAGACCAAAAATCACACTACAACAAATGTATTTGTACCAGAACATTTATTTTAGACCATCCCAATTCATAATTGTTAAGGCATGGAAAAAGACCAAGTGCCCATCGACCCACAAATGGATCAATATATTGTGGTATATGCACATGATGAAATATTATGCAGCCTTAAAGAAAGTTGGAGACTTTACCTACTTCATGTTTACAAGGATGGAACTTAAACTTATTTTTCTTATCAAAGTATATCTAGAATTGAAGAAAAATTACTACTTTCAAACTAATTTATAGCATTCAAATAAAAGTTATAGCCTAAGTTTAGCCCAAGAATATGGGTAAAGGGGGGAAGGAATGGGAGGGAGGAGGTAGGATGGATGAAGGGATGGTGATTGTTTGGACCACGCATATGATGCATCTCATAGGGTACATGGGATACTTTTGAAAGATGGAATATTAGTGAATCAACAAAAATAACTAAGAAAATGGCACTAAGGCTATGTTAACCAGTTTGATGATAATATTTCAAATTGTATATAAAACCAGCACACTGTTCCCCTGACTGCATTAATGTACACAGCTATGATTTCATTTTAAAAAATCAAATAAAATAAAACATTATGAAAAGTATAACTGTGAATCATATCATGTATCATTTAGGTCTTTCAAATAATTGTCCAATTATTGTGCTCAAATTCTTGACTTCCCTTTCTGTATGAGTAGAAACCTGGGGGGAGATCAGGGCTTTCTGTTGCTTAGCCTTGTCTCTACATTGGAGCTCATGGGATCTACCCAATTCAGCTTCCCAGAGCCTTGAAATATTATAGTTATGCCTGGGATAGGTCATTGAGCTGTACTTAAGAATTGAGCTTATTGAGGTCTTTAAGGATTGTCCTATCCTCAGGCCACAGTGAACATAGGGAGAGTTTCAGGACAGCTTTACCTTATCCATGGTGGGAGATCATCACATCTATGCATGGATCTCTTGTATACTTGTCAGGTTTCATTAGTTATTGTGTATAGTACATGTGATCCAACATAACTCTTCAAGGTGCATTGTGGACAAGAAGCCAAAGTTTAGATACATCTATTATGGAATCAGGATTAATGGCAATTTAAAGATACGGAGATATTTCCTATGTTCATCATAAGTCACTGAAGGTATGGAGTACACTATTAGAGAAAGTGCCTCACCAGATTTCAAGAGGGAACATTCAGTGACACAAGCATCATCCAAATCAATCCTATTCTAAGGAAAGAAGTCAAAAATCATGAAAAATAGAACTGAGAATTGTGTGACATACCACTTACGTCTATCCGTTCATTCTACAAACATTGGACTCATTGGACTCAACATTGGATGTTGTATAAAATGCCAGGGAAGCAGTAGGTATAAACCACGCTCTTCAATTTGATTAGAAATCCATAACTTGAAAAGTTATGGATGGTTTGTTGAATTCCTTGGCTATAGTTACAAAACAACATTTTGGAAGCAGAAATTGAGTGTGAAGAAAAGAACCCCAGTCATGGTAACAGTTTGAAGCCAAAAACAAATTCTGATAGCAGGAGTTGGCTGAGGCTCCTGTGGAATTGGGGGACTGATATGCATAGAAGAGGGTGGTGAAGACAAAAGAGAGCTTTGAGAAGGGCCTGGGACCAATTACTTCTCAACAGGCAAGTGCACCGGCGCAAAAGACTTCTGATCCAGTCAGCGTTGCTGCAGCTCCTATTTGGAATTTGACTTGCAGCATCTTGCAGTCTCTAGGACCAGAAACCTAGAATCATGCCCACCCATCCACAACACTCCTACATGCAGGCATTTTCTACCGAGGATACAGCTGGATGCACTCCTACACAATGCTGTGCAGAAGAACTTCGACTCTCCGCCTGTGTAATTGATGTCAGACCCCAGGCCAGCCTATGGGCTGCAGCACTCTTGGCTAATGCGGAGGCTGTGGCTCCAGATCTAGCACAGGAACAAGCTACTGCTGTACCTGGCCTGATCCTCTGCATGTGCTCGCTGTAGCCAATTGCCCATTCTGCAACGTGCACTGAATGGAGCGGATAGACCACCGCGAGGGGGCCCCTGGTGTCCTGAGGAGAAGCTGTCTTGAAGGATTTAATTTCATTCATTGGATTTTTCCCATAGATCTGTCAATTCACAATTCATATTTGGAAGAAAGAAGAAAAAAATGACATCACCAGCCACATTCAAAAAGGTTAAGGAGATCATAACAGAGTACATCACTCAGATCAAAGAGATCTGAGCTCCGCTCACAGAGCAGATGAAATGCCTGAAAGTGTGAGCTCCACATGCAGCTATTATAGGACCTCCAGGACGTCTTCAAAAAGAAGGTTGATATTGAGATGGACTACTCCCACCATCTGGAGAAGCTGGCTGAACGTTTCCTGGCTAACACCGTGCAGCACAAAGGACCAGCAATTCAAGAAGACAGAATGTTCTTTCTCCAATCAACTGCTGGAATTGCCTCTTAAACAAGGTGAAAAGGGAGAACAGGGACCACACTACTCTGAGTGAAAGCTACTTGAATAATATCATTCCTCGATTTGTCCAAGTCAGCGACTACTCAGGAAGACTATTTAAAAAGAGTAAAGAAATCAGCCAGCTGATCCAAGATGATCTGATGAAAGTCCTGAATGAATTCTAATCAGTAATGAAGATACATCACATGTACAAGGCCAACAGCATATCACATGGACAATATTCAGAGCAAACTAAAGGAGGTGGAGAGGCAAATTGGTAATTGGTAAAAAAGGACAACAGCCAGATTCCACCCTTCCGTACTCCACAGCCAACACTGGCATTGAGGACAAATGTGTGCAGGAGCTAAGTGAAGAAGGAAAAGCACAGTCAAGTACACAGAAAATAAACTAAAGGCCATGAAAGGCTGGGATGAATACTTAAGTGTATATGGAAGCAACAAATGCATCTGTCTTCAAGTACTATATCCACAACCTATCTGACCTTATTGATTGTTGTGACTTAGGCTACCATGCTAGTCTGAACTGGGCTCTGCACAAATTCCTTTTTGCCAAGTTAAATCTAGAACAGTCAAAGAATGAATGTCTGGATGCCATTGAGATTGCAGTGGAAAACATGGATACTACCAGTGACAAGGAGTGCCTCATAGAGTTACACAGCAATGTCTTTTGCCTCCATATGAGGTTTGATTTCCAGCCCTACATGGGCGACATGGCTTCCGAGCTCCGGGCCCAGCAGCCTATGCAGAGTGTGATGGTTCAGAGATGCCAACAATTGCAGTCACATTTATCTACTCTAAAGATTGGGAAAGAAAGGTGAAGAAAACAATTGAGGCAACCTGGCAGACCATTTCAGATGTGACTTTAGAGAATTTTGATGTGTCTGACTACCTTCAGTACAGCAACTCCATGGAGTCTGTCAAGTCCACAGTCTCAGAAACCTTCATGAGAAAACCTAGCATTGCTATGAGGAGAGCCAAGCAGCAGGATATAGAACAGTTTTATTTCATGAAAATGAAGGAGTACCTGGAGTGCAGAAGCCTCAACACAAAATTACAAGTCAATCAGGACCTTCTTCAGAAAAGCCTAGGAGTAAGTCAGTGGACAGATTGCAGTCTAGCAGGTGTATCTCAATAATGAGGAAAAGGATTCCCGCCAAGAAAAGCTTTTGGTGGTGGACACCTATATCTGGTATATCAACAGACAAGGACTACAACATGAAAGAATTTTCCAGGTCTCAGTATCCCAGCTAGAAGTGAATGACATCAAAAATGCCATTGAGTGAGGTGAGGAACCTCTGGTTTGGAAGCAGAATGACCATGATTTGAATTCAATAGCTGGTGTCCTGAAACATTATTTCCAGGGACTGGGACACCCTCTCATCCCCAAAAACATCTTTCATGACCTAATGGCCTCCTTTACAATGGATAACCTGGTGAAGAGAGTTCTACATTCTGGAAACTCCTGCTGGTCCTACCAAAAACCACACTGATAATCATGAGATACCCCTTTGCCTTTCTAAATAATGAATAGACTCCCTCATGAACATTGGATGGGACCTTAGTTTGGCTACTTAAAGTTCTTAGATGGACTTGTGTCTATTCCTCTATCACAAAAAAACAAACAAAGAAAGAAATATATATATTTGTAGATTACCTGGTGGCCACTTTGCTAGGCTGCAAGAATATATTGTTAAAAAGGAGATAAAACTTTGAGCAGCACCTGTGGCTCATAGGAGTTGGGCACTTGTACTATATGCCACAGGTGATGGGTTCAAACTGAGCCATAGCAAAAAATGGCCACATATATCTATATATCTCTAAGGATACAGCCCCCCATACCTAAGGGTGGTAGTTTATTCTCAAGGTCTCCCTGAGGGATGTGACTCCAAGCTTCTTATTCTGAGAATATGTTTAGATCTGCCTAAAAGCAGACAGTCACACGTTTACAGATAAGATAGCTGGTGGGGTATGCCAGGTTGTAGCTGGAGATAACACTTGCTGAGGCAGTGAGCTGCTGTATCCTGTACCTCCCCTGGCAATTACACAACAGTAGTCAGTTTTAGCTTAAATGAAATAGGTAAACAGGAACAGACATCCAGGCACTTTTGTGGTTAAGTCTGAAATAAAAATGCCTTTTATAACTGTGCTTATGCTCAGCAGCAGTTTTGTGCTGATTTAGAGATTTTAATGGCATTTTTAACATCTTATCTTGTTTCACTTCTTTTTGCTACTTTTAACTTTTACTAGATAAGTTTATATAAGGAACTCAATAAACATGGGTGTAAGCTGTGTGCCCAACAGAGCCTCAGCCCCTCTTTTCATTCCAATTATTTTGTCTAGTAGGGCTTTCCTCTGCATCACTGAACAAGGAGTTTTGTGGGACAACTTCATAGAGCCTTGATATCATTTAACTGAAGAAAAATAAGTAAGAATAAATAAGGAAAATAAAACAGATAGCAACTACCCATGATTAGCTGGAATAAGATTAAACTTAAAGATGGTAACCCAGGGCAACACCCATTGTGATATCATCCATGGAGACCATGTGGTGACTTCATCCTAGAATGTTGTGGGATCCAGGCTTCTGGATATTCCCACTGGAATATTCTGCTCACTTTAGCTGGTGTCCAGCAAATGCTTGATCCAGGACAATTCCTAGCCCTCTATCCACAGACAGTGAAGTGGTAACCCATCTGTGCCTTATTGATTACATTAATGGCTGAGATTTCAGTCACTAGTATGACACAACAGTTGAGATTTTGTATGGCAGTAACACTGAAGCTGTAGATGATAAAACTACATAGAGACACTTAATTAAAATTCTCTTTGATTTTTTGTTTTTGAGACAGAGTTTCACATATTCACTGTCAGGACAGTGCCACACCATCACAAATTAAAGAAACCTCCATCTCCTTGACTCAGCTGATTCTTTTGCCTCAGCATCCCCAGTTCAATGAACTAAAGGCACCCACCTCAGTGCCCAGCTATTTTTCATTGCAGATTGGCTGGGACCATTTTTGAACTCACCACCCTAACCAGGACTTCAGACATTGAAGGTGGGATAGTTTTTTAACTAGGTTTTGTGGCCAGGGGTGGTTCTTCAGGCTGCTTGTCTTGGCAATTTGGGATGTCCAGTCAGATTATATTCTGAGCATCCAAATTGGAAATCAGCCTTAGAACTAGTGAGATATCCATCTCTGAATAACAAAAAATGACCAGATGCTATGCAAGTGCCTAGCATGCCAGGTGAGGGAATACGTTTACTTGTCAAAAACACTTGAAGTTTTTTTTTTTTTTTCTTCTAGATGTCTGCCGATGGTTATTTTTTTTTATTATAAATCATAGCTGTGTACATTAATATTGTCAGGCAGTACAGTGTTTGTTTTTATATACAATCTGAAATATTTTCATCAAACTGGTTAACATAGACTTTGTTTGCTGTGAGCTACAATACCAAAGTACTCTAACAAAGCTAAGAAAATAAGACTGTATTAATAAATAAATGGAGAAAACATTTGTATAATAGAAACAGAGATTTACTTTATTTATCACATTCAGTAAAGTTCTGTGGCAATTACAGATTACAGCAACCTCCAATTCCTAGATTTAGGTGAATTTCTTCTCAGCCCCCAAGTAGCTGGGACTACATGTGCACACCACAATGCCTGGCTATTATTTTTATTTTTGACCACGGATCTAGTGAAGAAAATTTTCCACTAGATTAGATGTTCACTGTAGAAATTACCATCCCCTAGGGAAATCATTTTTCCTACAAACCCTATTAGTCAAGAGTTCAGATTTTATACAACTCTGACCCTTTGTTATGGTAGATTCTTGTACTCACTCTGAACTGCCCACATTGTGAACTGTTGACTGAAGTCACATTATTTTATGTACAATAAAATTTCTAGATTATATCCTCCACACCTACAGTTGCACTGTTCAATCTGGGCCAATTTTTCCTTTCCCCAATCAGTCCAAGACTAGGGACCAGACATCTCTGAATTAAAACTACCCATCAGATCAACTGGCAATCTCCTAAGGAACCAATCTAAAATGAAGTTGTCCTGACTCATTGTTACCTCCTCCCTCTGAGGACCACAATAAATCTCCTCCTTTTTGTATTACTGGATTCCATCATCTGCCTACTGACCTTTCATCATAATTTCACACTTGGAAACTGTACCTTGCAAAATTTATTATTTTTCTTTCTTTCCTTCTTTCTTTAGTTTTTTTCTTTCCTTCCTTCCTTTATTTGTTCTTTCATTATTATTCATGAGACCAAATCTCACTATGTTCCCAAGTCTAGATTGTCCATGACCTCAGCATTGCATATAATGACATACAAGTCTTCAGTTGGAGAAATTCATACTTTAATTGGAACTTCTGCCAGTACTCTGTTCTTGTTTTCCCTAATTGGATTCATGTTATATTTAATCATCAAAAAACGTTTGCAGGTAAAAAGAACTACTGAGCCAAATGGTGCTTTTTGGGATATGGCAGCAGTACAGCCAATAATTAGAAAGGAGGAAATAAAGGTGTATAGCCCACCATACTCAGACAGGGTTTAGCCTCATGAGCTGCCCAGGGAATGTAACCATAAGATGGAATCTCCTTACTCTGAGAACATGCCCAGGCCTTCTAAAATGCACAAAGCTACAGTTCACAGAAAAAAAAAAAAAATATATATATATATATATATAAAATGGAAGGCCAGACCGAGTTGCAGCTGGGGGATGAACACTGTTAGATGATGTTCTTTCTTGTGGGGAAAGAAGGACGGCTTGGCTGCAGGTGCAAGCTCGCTCCTAGAATTGTTTAAAAGCAAGAAACAACTATACACCCTTAGGTGGCATGTAGCAAAATGTCTTTATTTTCCACTCCCCTTTATTGGGAGCCAGTAATGTACACCACATTGATCAATAATCCTAACATCCTAATTTCTTATCTTAAACTATAGAAAAGAAAGAAAGTCTGGAAAAGTGAGATAGCCATCATAAGGTTAGCTTAAAGAAAGAAAGTCTGGGAAAGTAAGACAACCGTCTTAAGCTAGCCTCAGACTACTCCTCTTGGAAAATCTAAAAGAATAATACAGTATCTGACTTCTATTGTTAAAGTTAAAGGTTAGGATAAACAAAGGAGTAAAACCTTTCTCTTCTATGTACTCAGTTAAATTTCCAAAAAATTGGCTTAATTGGCTTAATGACTGTTATGTTTTTGGAGACCCTGCAGTTTCGATGGAGTATGTTACTCACATCATGACGATGGAGTTTTTCTTTTTACTCACATCAACCTTTCAGTCATGTCCTCTGCAAAGATGGGCCATTTCAACCCTTATCTGAAAGGCTGACTTGACACACAGTTGGGGTTACCTGTAGGAGGTTTTTACACCTAGACTGCACGTCCCCACCATGTTTCCCCAGGTCGCTTAAGGCTTTGGCAAAAGCACATAATACTCACAAGTCTTTTCACTCAGTTCTGGAATTAAAAGAGCACCTTTCATTTCATTTTTGTGGGGGTTTACCCCACACAACACCTGTCGAGGCACTGGGCCATTGTACTTTGTTCCTCTCTCATCATTAACACAATAGTTACTAATTTTAGTTTAAGGAAATTGGGTAACAGAACACACAGTCCATTACCCTTGTGGTTTAGCCCCAAGCAGAATGTTCTCAATTTATATCAATTGTATATGTGCTCAGCAGTAATTGTGCTGAATTGGAAATTTTATGGCAGTTTCTCTGATTTCACTTTGCTTTCTTACTGTTTGTTATTTTAAATTTTTATTGAATGGTTTAGAGTATTTAAGAGGATCAATAAAGATAAGTAATTACTAAGTGACTGACTGATCCTCAGTATCCCTTTCATGCTATTCATATCATCTGTACTGCTTTCCTCTACGTCACTGACCAGTTAGTCCTGAAAGCAGCAACACTCAGTAAAGTTTTGTGACATCATAGGGACCTCCAACACCTGGGCTTAGGTGATTTTCATCTCAGAGTCTCCCAAGTAGCTGCGAGTACATGCACAGGGAAGAACATAGTAAATAAAGCAAGCAGACAGCCCTCAGAATGGGAGAAGATATTTGCAGGTTATGTCTCCAACAAAGGTATAATAACTAGAATCCACACACAATTCAAATATATTAGCAAGAAAATAACAAGTGATCCCATCTCAGGGTGGGCAAGGGATATGAAGAGAAACTTATCTGAAGAAGCAGATGCATGGCCTACAGACATATGAAAAAAATGCTCATCATCCTTAATCATTAGAGAAATGCAAATTAATACTACATTAAGGTATCATCTAACTCCATCTGTGATAAGATTAGCCCATATCACAAAATCTCAAAACCAGAGATTTGTGGTTGTGGAGAAAAGGGCTCACTTCTATGTTGCTGGAGTAAACCCAAACTCATAACTTCATTTTAGATAGATGTTTGGAGAACACTTCAACATCTAAAACTATACATGCCATTTGATCTTACAAGTCCTCTACTCGGTATATATCCAGAAAACCAAAAAAAAAAAAAAAAAAAAAAAAACAATAACAAAGATCCTGCTACCAGAATGTTTATTGCAGCCCAATTCATAATTGCTAAGTGATGGAAGAAGCCCAAGTGCTCATCACTCCATGAATGAATCAATAAATTACAGTATATGAACATAATCAAATATTATGTAGCCTTAAAAAATATGGAGGCTTTACCTCCTTCATGTTTACATGGATGGAACTAAAACATATTCTTCTTAACAAAGTATCTCAAGGATGGAAGAAAAAGTATCCAATATACTCAGTCCTACTATGAAACTAATTTGTAGCTTTCATAAAGCTACAAGCCATTTATAGCCCAAGAATACAAAGAAAGGGGATATGTAGGGGAGCAGAAAGGGGATATGCAGGGGAGGACGGTTGGAGGGAGGGTGATTGGTCATACCAAAACTATCGTGCATCTTAGATAGATGTTTGGAGAACACTTCAACATCTAAAAATATACATGTCATTTGATTTTTAATGTGAAACTATTTAAATATAGAGTATATATGGCTTGAAACAATAGCTAAGAATATGCCATGGACAGTATGTTAACTAGTTTGATGAAAATATTTCAAATTTTATATAAAAACATTACACTGTAACCCAATGATTGCATTAATGTACACACCTTTGATTTAATATATATAATAATATATATAAACATGTTAATATGCATATACATATTATACATATGTTATTGTATATATTAAATCAAAGGTGTGTACATTAATTTATATAAAAATATTTAATATATAATATAAATAAAATCAAAACAGAAGAAGAAAGAAAGAAGTAAAATATGAAAGTAGAACTGGGATTTCAGTGACATACCATTTAGGCCTGTCAAATCATTGTGCAATCATTGGGCTTTATTTCTTGGTCTATTAAAATCCCAGGGAAGCACTAGGTATAAACCAAGTCTTCCATTTGATTATAAATCATTGACTTTAAAAGGAAAGGATGGGTGGTCGAATCCCTTGGCCACATTTATAGAAAAAAATTTAGTAAGCAGGAATAGAGTGTTAAAAAAAAAAAAAAAAGAACCCCAGTGTTTGTAACAGCTTCAACCCAAAAAAACCCTGACAGCAACTATGCATGCTTAGCAGGAGTAAACTTCAGCTTAAAGATGATAACCATCACAACCCATTTTGATGTTATCCCTGGTGACCATGTAGTGGGTTCATCATGGAATGTCCTGGTATTCAGGCTTCTGGTCAATGGTACTCAATGTAATTTTCTGCTCACTTGAGCTGGTGTTCTATAATTGTTTGATTCAGGACATTTCTTAGACCTTCATCCAAAGACAGAGAGATAATCTCCCAACTGGGTCTTACTGATTACATTAAATGCTGAGACTCCAGTCACTAGGCTGACACAACAGTTGAGATTTTATACAGCAGTGAGACTCAAGCTACATTCCAGATGGTAAAAATGCATCCCACAGTGAAGTAGGATTTTCTTTGTTTTGTTTTTTAGACAGAGTTTCACTTTGTCATTCTCAATACAGTGCTATTCCATCACAGCTCACAAAAACCTCCATCTCCTGGGCTCAGGACATTTTTTTTTTTCCCTAGTAGCTTGAACTATACATGCCAGCCTCAATGGCCTGCTATTTTTTGTTGCTGATTTCCTGGTGTAATAACCAAGCTCCCAACCCTTGACCACCTCCCTAAGACCAGTAGGGAAGAAGCCCTCTACCCTTGAAAAGGAAACCTCTCCTAAACCTTTTAGTTCCAGCCCTCTCAAGGGTGGAGAAGTTAGAATCTGGGAAGAAACTTGAAGATAAGAAAAGGAGGAAGGGAGGGGTGGATTCCAAATAAAGCTCCAAGTGAAAAGGGCCCAAGTTCTGAACTATTTAATTCCTATCTTAAGATTTGTGACCTAATTTATTTTCAGTTAGCATGTCCCTCCACCCTGACTCGAGTAATCCCTTATATATTCCATCTTACAATCATGAAGTAATGTATTTGTTATGTATCTTGTGATTTATGAATCAATATGTACCCCACCCAGATTTAACCACGTGATTGCCTTCTGTATTTCTCTAGCTTGCTGACCAGCCATGACTTTGCAGAATAACAGTATAAAAGGGCTTTCCCCCTGCTATTCCAGGCTGCTTGTTGGCCCACCACCACAGCCCCTTGTAGGTGTATCAAATTATTAATAAATGTCTCAAATTATCAAATTATTAATAAATGTCTCTTAATTATTTACATCTGATGTAGGGTCTATCCTTCTCTCGCATCTGCTGTTTTATTTCACTGGGATCACTTTAGAACTCACCACCCTCATGATGAGCCATCATTTCAGAAATCAAAGATGAGATATTTTTCAAAGTAGGTTTTATGGCCACAGTGGTTCTTCATATCTCTCATCTTGGCAATTTGGTAGGCCCAGTCAATGGATTGTCTGACCTTCTGAATTGGAGACCACCCTCAGCACTAGTGAGATACCCATCTCTCAAGAACACACACACACATACAAAGTGGGATTTTATGCAGACTCCTGTCCTGTCAACTGAGGGAAAATTTTCCCTTTATGAGAACACTTGAAATTTGCTGTGAGTTATGATTTCAGGGTACTTTATCAAATGCAACAAAACAAGACTCTGTCTCAATAAATAAATGGATAAAAACATTTTTATTGGAGTTACTCCGTATTTTTCCTTTTTTTTTCTTATAGAGACAGAAATTTACTTTATTAATCACACTCAGCAAAGTTCTGTGGTGTTGACTGCTTACAGTAACTTCCAAACGCTGGGTTTAGGTGATATACTTCTCTCTGCCTCCTGAGAAGCTGGGACTACAGAAACACATCAAAATCCTTGGCTATAATTTTCACCACAGATCTAGGTTGAAAATTTTCCACTAGATTAGATGTCAACTGGAGAAATTGTCCTCTCATAGGGAATTTTTTTTCCCACCACCACTACTGGTAAATACTATAGATTTTACACAATTCTGATCTTTTGGCATTTTACATACTTGTCATAACTCTAAACTGCCCACCCAGTGAATTCTTGACTCAAGTCAGTTTTTTTTTATGAACACTAAAATAACCACATTAAACACTCCATAATTTCTGTTGCGCTTTTCAATCTTAGTTAATATTCCCTTGCCTTAATCAGTCCAATTTCAGGGACCAGACATCTCTGTAAGAACCCTATGCAACAGATCAACTTGAAGTCTCCTAAAGAACCTATCAGAAACTTATCCTGATTCAGTGTGCCTTCCTTTCCCTGAGAACCACAATAAAACTCTTTCTTTATGTAGTAATATATTCCATAGACCTACTGATCTTCAATGGCAATTTCCCTCTTGGAAACTGTACCTAGCGAAATTTCTTTCTTTCTCTTTTCTTTCTTTCTCTTTTCTTTCTTTCTCTTTTCTTTCTTTCTCTTTTCTTGTCTTGTCTTTTCTTTCTTTCTTTCTTTCTTTCTTTCTTTCTTTCTTTCTTTCTTTCTTTCTTTCTCTCTCTCTTTCTCTCTCTCTCTCTTTCTTTCTCTCTCTCTCTCTTACTTTCTTTTCCTTCCTTCCTTCCTTCCTTCCGTCCTTCCTTCCTTTCTTCCTTTCCTTCTTTCCTTCATTCTTTCTTTCATCTTTCGTCTTTCTTTCATTATTTTTCATGAGACTGACACTCACTCTGTTCCCAAGGCTAGAATGTTGATTAGCTCAGCCTTTCACACAATGATATTCACCTCTTTGGTTGAAGTGATTCTTCTGCCTCAGCCTATGATGTAGCTCGAACTATAGTTATGGGATACAACACTTGAGTACCCTTACTATTTCAGTAGAATACCATTCACAGATCAGGACTGAGGTTTTTTTTTCTATTGCTCAGCCTTTACTTTAACATGGATGCTTAGAGGATCTGCCCAAGTTGGCTGCCCAGATTATGGAAATATTGTAGTCATGCATGGGATAAGTCATTGATCTCTACTTAAATAATGAGTTTATCTTGGACTTTGGGATTGTCGAATCCTCAGGCCTCTGTGACACAAAGGGAGTATATCAGGACTGTTTTAGATATCTATAGTGGGAGATTACCAAAACTATACAGGATCTCTTTTTATCCTTATCAGTTTTCATTAGTTATTGTGTATTATACTGCCTTGTAATCAAAAAGCCAAAAATTTAGACACACCTAGCATGGAATTCAGGATTGATGGAAATTTCAAGGTAGACTGATATTTCTCATGATCATTAAAAATAACTGCAGGTATGGAGTACACTACTGGAGATTTTGAGAGGGAAACTTCAGTGAGACACCTACCTTTCTAAACAAGCCTATTTGAAAAAAAAAAAGAAGATATCATGAAAAGTAGAACTTGGAATTTTATTATCTACCATTTAAGTTTGTCAAATCATTGTCTGATCATTGGGCTCAATTTCTTGTTCTATAACATCCTAGGGCAGCACTAGGTATAAACCACACTCTTCCACTTGATTACACTTGATTAGAAATTCATGACTTGAAAAGGAAAGAATGGGTTGTTTAATGCCTTGGCCATGGTTGCAAAACAAAATTTAGGAAGCAGTAAATGAGTGAAGAACCCCACTCTTTCTAACAGTTGAACGCAACAACAAACCCAGACAACAACTATGCAAGAATATCAGGAATAAGATTAGACCTAAAGTTGGCAACTCAGGATGTCCAATGTGATATCATCCTTAGTGACCATATAGTGAATTCATCAAGGAAGGTCAAGGGATCCTTGATACTCAGTGCAATTTTCTGCTTATTACAGCTAGTGTCCTGCAAATGCTTGATCCAGGAAATTTTTAGTCCTCCATCTACAAAAAGAGAAGTGATCTTTTATATTTGCCCCATTGGTTACATTAATGGCTGAGATTCCTCACTAGTCAGACACAACAGTTGAAAATTTGTTCAGTAGTGAGACACAATCTGCATTCCAAATGGTACTAGTTTATAGAGACACTTAATTAGGATGTTCTTTGTTCCTTTTTTCTTTCTTTTTTATTTTTTTTAATGAATTGTAGTTTGTCACTCTCAATAGGGAGGTATGCAATCACACCTCACAGAAACCTCCATCTCCTTAGCTGAGGTGATTCTTTTGCCTCAACCTACCAACTACATTGAACTACAGGCTCCCATCCCAGTGCCCACCTATATTTTGTGCCAGATTGACTGGGACCATTTTCAAACCCTCCACACTCATGGTGAGCCACAACTTCAGACATCGAAGATGGGCTATTTCTCAAACTAGGTTTTGTGGCCAGAGGTATCTCTTCATGTCTTTCATCTTGGCAATTTGGGAAGCCCACTCAGTTGAATTCTCTGAGCTTCTCAATTGGAGGCAAGCCTTAACACTAGCGAGATACCCATCCCTGTAGAGTAAAAAAATGGTCAGATATTTCTCAGGCTCCTGGCATGCCAGCAGAGGTGATAGGTTCCCTTGATAAGAACACTTGACGTTTGCCGTGAGCTATGATACCAGGGTAATATGCCAAAGGTTACAAAACTACACTCTGTCTCAATAAATAAATGGAGAAAATCATTTGTATTAGTGTTACTCCTCATTTTTACTTTCTTTTTCATAGAGACAGAGGCTTTATCACACTCAGTAATGTTCACAATTGACTATGATTCTAGTGTAGATAATTGTCCCCTAGGTTAGATGTCAACTGGAGAAATTATTCTCTTATAGAAAAATGTTTTCCTTCAACTCATATTAGTTAAGACTTAAGATTTTACACACCTCTTACCCATTGATAAGATTATTGTATTCACTCTAAATTACCCACACAGTGAATTCTTGACTCAAGTCAGTTTTTTTATTGCACATTAAAATACCCAGATTCTACTCTCCACCCTTTCTGTTGCACTGTTCCATCTGGGCCAATATTGCCTTGCCTTAATCAGTCCAAGACTAGGGACCAGACTTCTCTGGACAACCCCTTCTTATACCATCAACAGGCAAACACCTAAGGAACCAACCACAAACAAACTTGTTCTTGCTCGTTGTTCCCTTCTTACCCAGAGAACTACAATAAATCTCCTACTTTATGTAGTCCAGTATTCCATTTGCCTACTGACCATTCAATGTAATTTTGATCTTGGAAAGTGTACCTAGCAAAATTCTTTCTCTCTCTCTTTCTCTCTTTCTTTCTCCCTTTCTTTCTTTCTTTCTTTCTTTCTTTCTTTCTTTCTTTCTTTCTTTCTTCCTTTCTTCCTTTCTTCCTTTCTTCCTTCTATCTTTCTTTCTTCCTCATATTTCCTTGCTTATTTTTCATGACATAGACTCTCACTCTGTTCCCCAGGCTATATTGTCCATGACCTCAGCCTTGCACACAATGACATCTAATTATTTTGCTGAAGTGATTCTCCTGCCTCTGCCTCTGGAGTGCCTGGAAATATAAGTAAGGGATACAACACTTGACTACTCTTTCTATTTGAGTATAAAGCTAGTTGAAGATGAGGGCTGAGTTTGTCTTACTATTTGTCAGCCTTGTCTCTAACACAAGAGCTCAGGGGATCTGCCCAATTTGGCTGCCCAGAACATGAAAATATTGTAGTAATGCTTGGGATAAGTCATTGATGTCTATTAAGGAAATTAACTTATTGGGGACTTTGAGGATTGTTCAATCCTCTGGCCTTGGTGACACATAGGGATTATGTCAGGACTATTTAACATATATGTAATAGCAGATCACCACAGCTATGCATTGAGATATTTTAGCCTTATAAGTTTTCATTAGTTATTGTGTACCATAGGTGTGACCCAACTAAACTATTTAATGTGTATTGTGGCTGTAGGGTTACAGCACCCCAAGCTCATGTATGACAGTTTAGCTTCATGTGCTCCCCATGGAAAATGCCTCTGAGATTGAGTTCTTATCTTTGAGGTCTTGCCTGATGTCTGCAGAAATGCAGAGAGGCTCTCACAAAATAATACCAAAGAGGAAGGCCTGGATCACAAATGAAAGTTGAAACCCCTTTCGAGGCATTGGGTTGTAGTGCTCTGCTCCTCTCCACTCATTAACATTGTAATCACTTGTTTCAGTTTAGGGAAATGGGCAACAAGAGCACCCAACTTGGATCCCTTATGTTTTAACCCCAAACAAAGTCAATTGTATATGTGTTTATCAGCAATCATACTGAATTGGAATCTTAATGTCAGTTTCCTGTTCTTCAATTCTTTTTAACTGTATTGAATTCTTACTGAATGTTTTAGATTATAAAAGATATTCAGTAAAGTTGGGCAGGGTTGCTGTGCCAGAATGAGCTTCACGTTCCCTTCATACCAATCATTTTGTCTGCAGTTTTTTTTTTTTTTTCTCTGCATGAACAGAGGGCTCCAGGGAATACCAACAGTGGCCAAGAAGTAAAAAACTTAGATACACCTTGCACAGATATCAGGATTGATGGAAATTTAAAGATAGGCTGATATTTACCATGATCATCATAAGTCATTGTAGGTAAGAAGAACACTATTGGACAAAGTGCCTCACTATATTTTCAGACGGAGCCTACAGTGGGAAACTTCCCATCCAATACAAGCCTATATTAGCAAGGAAGTAAAACATAATGAAAAGTAGAACTGGGAATGGTATGATGTACCTTTTAGGTCTGTCAAATCTTTCTTCCATCATTAGTCTTAGTTTCTTGTTCTATAACACTCCAGGGCAGCACTAGGTATAAACCACAGTCTTCCATTTTATTACAAATATGTGACTTGAAAAGAAAAGGAAGGGCCGTTGATTACCTTATCCCTGGTTACAAAACAAAACTTAGAAAACACAACTTGAGTGTGAAGAATAGAACCCCAATTTTAGTAATAGTTTGAACTCAACAACAAACCCAGACAGCAACTATGCATGCTTAGTAGGTATAAGATTAAGCTTAAGTATCATAAGCCAGGGCAACATGCATTGTGATGTCATCCATGGAGACCAGGTAGTTAGTTCATCCTGTAATGTCATAGGAACCAGGCTTCAGGCAAAAGATACTCACTGAAATTTTCTGCTTACTTCAGCTGGTGTTGTGCAAGTGTTTGATCAAGGACATGTCTTAGCCCACTATTCACAGACAGAAAAGTGATCATCCATTTGTGCCTTATTGGTTACATTCATGATTGAGATTTCAGTCACTAGGCAGACACAAAAGTTGAGATTTTGTACAGCAGTGAGACTCAAGTTTCATTCTAAATGGTAAAACTGCATATGGACACTGAAGTTGGATGCTCGATGTTATTTTTCTTAAGACAGTTTCATTTTGTCATTCTTGGTAGAGTGCTCTGCCACTACAGCTGACAGAAACCTTCATCTCCTGGGCTCAGATGAATTCTATCAAATGTTTCAAGAGGTAATAGTATCTATATTATACAACATTTTTCAAAACATAGAAAAAGAATAAAATTCTTCCCAACATATTATATGAAACTAATATGACCCTGATACCCAAACCAGGGAAGGATCCAACAAAGAAAGAAAATTATAGACCAAAATAATTAATGAATATAATGAAAAAAAATTCAGTAAGAACTTACCAAATAGAATTAAACAACATATCAAACAATTTTACACAATGATCAAGTTGGTTTTATTCCAGTGTTACAGGTTTGGTTCAACATATGGAAATCTGGAAATATAATACATCACATCAGTAAAAAAAAAAAATAAAAGACCGTGTGATTCTCTCAATTGAGGCAGAAAAAGCCTTTGATAATATCGAGCATCTTTTCAAGGTCAGAATTCTTAAGAAAATAGGCATAGAAGAAACATTTCTTAATTTGATAGAGGCCATTCACAGCAAACCCGCCGATAATATCATATTGAATGATGTCAAATTTAAAACATTTCTGCTCATAACAGGAATGAGGCAAGGATGATCACTGCTTCCCCTGCTATTTAATATAGTAATGGATGTCTTAGTTATAACAATCTGACAAGAGAAAGCAATCAATGGTAAACAAATAGGGTCAGAGGAGATCAAACTCTCACTCTTCGCTGATGCTATGATTCAATACTTGGAAAATCCCAGGGACTCAACTTCAAAACTCATAGAAGTGATTAACGACTACAGCAACATCTCAGCATCCAAAATCAACACTTACAAGTCAGTAGCTTTTATTTACACTACCGACAATCAAGCTGAAAAAACAATCAAGACTCTATTCCTTTTACAATAGTGCCAAAAAAAGATGAAATATCTGGGAATTTACCTAACACAGAATGGGAAAGATATCTATGAAGAGAATTATGAAAGTCTAAGAAAAGAAATAGCTGAAGATGGAAACAAATGGAAAAACATACCATGCTCATGGCAGGGTTGAATCAATTGTTAAAATGTCCATACTAACCAAAGCCATCTACGGATCTAGCACAATCCCTATTAAAGCACAATCATCATACTTTGAGAACTTGAAAAACTAGTACTTTGCTTTATATAGAATCAGAAAAAGCCTGGAATAGCAAATACAATACTCAGAAATAAGAATAAATCAGATGGCATCACATTACAAGAATTCAGGCTATACTGTAAAACTATAGTGATCAAAACGACATGGTACTGGCATAAAAACAGAGCAATAGATTTATGGGACAGAATAGAGAAACAAAAGATGAACATTTGATCTTCAACAAGCCTATCAAAAAAAATCAGTGGGGGAAAGCTTCCCTATTAACAAATGGTTCTAGGGGAACTGGTTGGTGACCTGTAGAAGACTGAAAATCATTAACAAAATTTATTCTCACTAAATAAAAGATTTAAACCTAAGCCACAAAACTATAAAAATACTAGAAATTGTCCTGGGAGAATATTTTATGAAAGGGACCACTGTGGGCAATTGAAGCAACACTAAAAATCCATTACTAGGATATGATAAGACTCAAAAGCTTTTGCACAGCCAAGAGCACAGTAGGTAAAGCAATCAGACAACCTTCAGAATGGGAGAATACCTTTTCAGGTTATGCTTCTGACAAAGGTCTGATAACTATAATCTACAGAGAACTCTAACTAATCTATAATGAAATATAAATAACTTCATTACTATGTGAGCAAAAGACTTGAATAGAATCTTCTTGAATGAAGACAGGCACAAGGCCTGCAAACACATGAAAAAATGTACATCATCCATAATAATCAGAGATATGCAACTCAAAACAACTTTGAATTATCATCTAACTCCAGTAAGATTATCCCACGTCACAAAAATCCCAAAACTACAGATGTTGTTATAAATGTGAAGAGAAGGGAAAGCGTCTACATTGCTGGTGAGAATGGAAGCTAATACAACCATTTTGGAAAGAACTTGGGAGAACAATCAAGGAACTAGAAGTAGACCCACTGTTTGATCCTTTAATTCCTCTATTAGCTATACACACAGATGATCATAATTATTTTACAGCAAAGATATTTGTACCAGAATGTTTATTGTAGCCCAATTCATAATAGCCATGACATTGGAACAACCCCAGTGCCCAACTTCCCATGAATAAATTAACAAGTTGTGCTATAAGTGTATGATGGAATATTATGCAGTCCTAATAAAGATGTGAACTTCTCATCCTTTATGTTTACCTGGATGAATCTCAAACATTTTCTTTTTGGTTAATAATCTCAAGAATGTAAAAATCATTATTCAATGTACTCAATACTACTATGAAATCAATATATAATGACCTACACACTCATATAAATGGCAAAACATAACTACAGTTGTGAAACTATAGTCCAGAAAGTAAAAGGGAAGAGGAGAGAGGGGAGTGAATGATGTATATGAGAGAAGAGAGGGCATTTTGGGGACCTCACCTAATGTACATGATGCAATGGTACATTCATAAACTATTAAGAAATGAGTATAATTGTAATTGATGTATTACTTAGTTCAATGTAAGCATTTCATATTGTATGCCGAAGCAGTACTGTGAACACCATAAATGCGTTAGTGTACAATGTTAAGATATAACAAAAAATAATTACTTAAAAATATTAATAAAATTAAAAAGAAAAAAACAAAGCAAACAAAGAAATGAGAACCCAGGGAAACAGTCATTGTGATGTCATCCATGGTGACTATATAGTGACTTCATTCTTGAATGTCCTGTGTTCCAAACTTTTGGTCAAAGATTCTCACTGTACATTTCTGCTCACTTCAGCTGGTGTCCTACAAGTGTTTGATCTTAGACATTTCTTAGCCCTCAATCCACAGACAGAGAAGTGATCTCCTGTTTGTATTTTATTGATTACATTCATGGCTGAGATCCCAATCACTAGGCTGTCACAACAGTTGATATTTTTTACAGTAGTGAGACTCAAATTGCATTCCAGATGGTAAAACTGCATACACACACTTAAGTAGGATGCTCTTTATTCTTTTTTTGGGGGGGGGGATGGGGACAGTTTTTTACTTTGTCACTCCTGGGAGAGTGTTGTGTCATCACAGCTCACAGAAAACTCCATCTTTTGAGCTCAAGCAATTCTTTTCCCTCAGTTTCCCCAGTGCCTTGAAGTAAAGTCGTGGGTCTTAATGCCCATCTATTTTTTAGTTGCAAATTGCCTGGGACTGTTTTCAAACTCAACACACTCATGCTGAGCCACCACTTCAGACATTGAACATGGTATATTTTTAAAACCAGGCTGTGAGAGAAGAGGTGGTTGTTGATGCCTCTCATTTTGACAATTTGAGAGGCCCAGTCATTTGGATTGTCTGAGACTCTAAATTGGAGAATTACCTCAGCAGTAAGTAGTGACATACACATCTCTGAAGAATGAAAAATGGTCAGATGTTATGTAGACTGCTGGCATGCAAGTTGAAGAAATAGGTTCGCTTGATGAGAACACTTGACGTTTTCTATGAATTATGATACCAGTGTACTCTACAAAAGGCAACAAAACAAGATTCTGCCTCAATAACTGGAGAAGACCATTCGTATTGTAGTTATTCCTTATTCATACATTTTTGGTATAGAGATAGATAATTTATCACACAAGTAATGTTCTGTAGTATCTACAGATCACAGTAGCCTCCAACTCCTAGGTTTTTATGATTTCCTTCTCTCAGTCTCCTGAGTAGCTGGAACTACAGGTGCAGGTCATAGCATCTGGCTATTGTTACTTTTGACCACGGATAAGTGTTAAAAATTTTTTCCTAGATTAGATGTCAACTCGAGAAATTATTGTCTCCTAGGGAAATTTTTTTCATATAAGTTCTATTAGTCAAGACTTCTGATTTTACACAACACTGAACCTTTGGTATCTGAGATTCTTGTAGTCACTCTAAACTGTCCACACTGTGAATTCTTGACTCAAGTTAGGTTTTTTCCATGCACACTAAAATATCCAGATTATACATGACACCCCTTTTGTTACAATTTTTAATTTTGGCCCTTATTTCCTTGCCCCAGTCAGTCCAAAAGCAGGGACCAGATATCTCTGTAAGACCCCGACTCATTAGATAAACTGGAAGTCTCCTAATGAACCAACTGCAAATAAAATAGTCCTGAATAATTCTTTTCCCCTTACCCTGGGGACCATAATAAATCTCCTAATTTATGTACTACTGAATAGATCTACCTACTGACCTGTCCTCATAGTTTTGCTATAGGAAACTGTAACTAGCAAAATTTCTTTCTCTATCTTATTCTTTCCTTCTTTCTTACTTAATTTCCTTAGTTTCCATGAAACCAACTCTCACTCTGTACCCCAGGCTATATTTTGTACCTTCTCAGTCTTGCACACAGTGACATTCAACTCTTCAATTGAAGTGATCCTCCTGTCTCAGCCTCTGGAGTAGCTGGAAATATAGGCAAGGGATACAACTGACTACCCCTTCTATTAGAGTATAAAGCTTGTGAGTGATCAGGGCTGAGGTTGTCTTTCTGTTGCTCAGCTTTGCCTCTAACATGGGAGCTCAGGGATTCTGGCCAATTTGATGCTCAGAGAACAGAAATATTGTAATCATACATGGAATAATTCATCTAGCTCTATTTAAGTAATGAGCTGATCGGGAACTTTGAGAACTGTCTAATACTCTGGCTTTGGGGACACGTAGGGAGTATGTGAGAACTGTTTTACACATCCATAGTGGGAGATCACCACAACTATGCATGCATATCCTTTATTCTTATCAGGTTTCATTAGTTATTGTGTATTATATGTGTGATACAATATAACTCTTTAACATGCATTGTGGACAGAAGCCTAAGTTTACGCAGGCTTAGTACAGAATTCAGGATTGAAAGAAATTTGAGGATAGGTTGATATTTCCCATGATCAGCATAAATAACTGCAGGTATGGATTACACTGCAGGGTACTAATGCCTCTCCAGATACTGAGAGTTAACCTTCATTGAGACAACCCATCCAAAATAAGCTTATTCTAGACAAAGAGGTAAAAAATCACATAAAGTAGTACTCGGAATTGTCCCACGTAGCATATTTTAGGTGTGTCCAATAATTATTCAATATTTGGCCTTGATTTAGTGTTCTATAACTTCCCAGGGCAGCACTAGGTATAAAGCAGACACTTCCGTTTGATTACAAATCTTGTATTTGAAAAGGAAAGAAGGGGTTAATGAATACCTTGTCCATGGTTACAAACCAAAATTTAGGAAACAGGAATTGAGTGTGGAGAAATGCACCCCTCTCTTTGTGACAGTTTTAAACCAACGAAAACCTCGACAGCAACTACTGATGCTTAGCAGGAATAAGATTATGCTTAAAGATGGTAACCAAATGCAACACCCATTGTGATATCATCCATGGTAACCATGTAATGACTTCAGCATCGCATGTAGTGGGATTCAGGCTTCTGGTCAAGGATGCTCACTGAAACTTTCTGCTCACTTCAGCTGGTATCCTACAAGTGTTTGATCCAGGACATTTCTTTTTTTCTTTTCTTTTCTTTTCTTTTCTTTTCTTTTTTTTTTTTTTCTTTCTTTCTTTCTTTCTTTCTTTCTTTCTTTCTTTCTTTTTTTTTTGGTAGAGACAGAGTTTCAATTTATTGTCCTTGGTAGAGTGCCTTGGTGTCACACAGCTCACAGCAACCTCAAACTCCTAGGCTTATGTGATTCTCCTGCCTCAGCATCCCATGTAGCTGGGAATAGAGGCACTGCCACAATGCTTGGCTCTTTTTTGTTGCAGTTTGTCTGGGGCCAGGTTTCAAACCATTATCTTCATCATGTGGGGCTGGTCCATTGCCCACTGAGTCCCAGATGTTGCCTGATCCAGAATATTTCTTACCTCTCAATCCCCAGACAGAGTGATTTTACATTTGTACCTTACTGATTACATTAATGGCTGAGATTCCAGTCACTAGGCTGACACAACAGTTGAGATTTTGTGCAACTGTGAACTTAAACTGCATTCCATATGGTAACGCTGACACAATGAGGATGCTCTTTTTTATTTTGTTATATTTTTCTTTGAGACAGAGTTTCATTTTATCACTCTCAATAGGGGGCTGTGACATCATAGCTCATAAAAACCTTCATGTCCTGAGCTCAGACAGTTCTTTTGTTTCAGTCTCCCCAGTAGCTTGAACTACAGGCATCTGCCTCAATGCCCAGCTATTTTTTGTTGCAGATTGGCTAGGATCATTTCAAACTCACTACGCTGAGCCACCCAATCAGAAATTGATTATGGAATATTTTTCAAACTAGGTTTTGTGGCCAGGGGTGGTTCTTCATGCCACTCATCTTGGAAATTTGGGGGGCCCACTCAGTTAAATTGTCTGAGCTTCTTAATTGTAGACCAGCCTGAGCATTAGTGAGATACCCATCCTTGAAATATAAAAAGTGGCTGGTTGTTATGCAGGCTCCTGGCATGCCAGCTGAAGGAATATGTTCATTTTATGAGAACACTTGAAATTTGGTGTCAGCTATGATACCAGGGTACTCTACCCAAGGCTATAAAACAAGACTGTGTCTTAGTAATAAATGGAGAAAACTATTAGTCTTGTATTTGCTCCTCATTTTTACAATTTTTTTTTGTTATAAGGACAGAGATTTACTTTATTTATCACATTCTGTAAAATTTTCTCACATCTACAAATCACAGTAACCTCCAGCTCTTGGGCTTAGGTGATTTTCTTTTCAGAGCTTTCTGATTTTCTGTGACTACAGGTGCCCACCACAATGCCTGGGTATTATTTTTACTTTTGACCAAGGAAGTAGTGTTGAAAGTTGTTGCATAGATTAGACATCAACTGGAGAAATTATTGTCTCCTAGGGAATTTTTGTTTTTTTAAAACCCCTATTAATCAAGATTTCAGATTTTACACAACTCTGAACCTTTGGTTTCTTAGATTCTTATAGTCACTTTAAATTGTCCACACAGTGAATTCTTGATGCAAGTCAGGATTTAAATGCACAATAATTTTCCAGAATACACTACCCCTCTTCTATTGCATGTTGCAATCTGGGCCAATATTTTCTTTCTTGAATCAATCCCAAACCAGGAACCAGATATCTCTGGAAAATCCCTACCAATGAAATCAAATGACAGTCTCCTAAGGAGCCAACCACAAAAGAACATGTCCTGACTCATTGTTTCCTCCTTGACCCGGTGACCACAATAAATCTCTTCCTTTACATACTCCTATATTTCATCTACATACTGACTTGTCCTTGTAATTTCACTTTTGGAAACTGTACCTAGCAAAACATCTTTTTTTTCTTTCTTTGTTTCGTTCTGTCTTTCTTTCTTTCTGTCTTTCTGTCTTTGTGTCTTTCTGTGTTTCTTTCTTTCTTTTTTTCATTTTTATGAGACTGACTGTCACTCTCTTGCCCAGGCTAGATTTTCCATACTCTTGGCCTTGCACACCTTGACATCCAAATCTATGGATGAAGCGATCCTCCTACCTTAGCCCCTGGAGTAGCTGGAATTATAGGTAATGGATGTAACACTTGAGTACCCTTTCTACCTGAGTAGAAACCGGGGTGTGATCATGGCTCAGGTATTCTTTCTCTTGCTCAGACTTGTGTTTAACATGGCTGCTAATGGGATCAGCCCAATTTGGCTGCCCAGAGTATCAAAATATTGTAATCGTGCATGAGATGATTCATTGAGCTGCCCTTTTGAAATAAGCATATCAGGGACTTTAAGGATTCTTTTAATTCTCAGGCCTCAGTGACAAACAGAGAGTATGTCAGGACTGTTTTACATATCTGTGGTGGGAGATCACCACAACAATGCATGGATCTCTTTTATCCTTATCAGTTTTCATTAGTTATTGTGTATTATATTTGTGATCCGACATAACTCTTCAAGTTGCCTTGGAGCCTTAAGGCCAAATGTTTAGGTAGACCTAGCATGGAATTCAGGATTGATGGAAATTTGAAGGTAGGCTGATATTTTCCATGATAATCATAAATAACTTCAGGTTTGGAGTACACTACTGGGCACAGTGCATCACCAGATTTCAAGAGGGAACATTCAGTCAGACACCTACCATTTGAAACAAGCCTATTCTAGAGAAAGAAGAAAAATATCATGAAAAGTAGAACTGGAAATTGTGTGAGGGACCATTGATATCTGTCAAATTATTGATTATTAGATTTCATGTTGTGTAACATTTCAGGGCAGCACTTCATATAAACCACACTCTTCTGTTTAATTACAGATCTGTGACTTGAGAAAGAAAGAATTGGTTGTTGGATCCCTTGGCCATGGTTGCAAAACAAAATTTAGGAATTGGTCATTTAGTGTAGAGAAAGGAACTCTACTCATTTTTATTGTTGTTGTTCACTTAATTTTTAGCTATTCATTCATCTACTTATTTTATTCCTTTATTTTCCTAATATTTTTTCACAGAATTAAAAAGCCTAAATTTAATGACAATAGCAAAGTTTAACATAAAGACTTAGCAAAAGAAAACATTTTTTGTTGTTGTTCACTCTTTTTTTAGTTATTCATTTATTTAATCATTTTATTTCTTTATTTTCTTAATTTTTTACAGAATTTAAAAGCCTAAATTTAATAACAATAGCAATGTGTAAAATAAGGAATGAGACGAAAAAGTTCATAAAGAATTAATGAAGATAAATTAATCAGGTTATTGCTTTAACAAAAAATTAAACAATCATAATAGTAATAACTCAAATAATGTAACATTAAATTTGTTAGATAAAATTATGTCTATTATAGAATACTTGATCAGTTTACTTCTTATTATTCTTCTTTTTTCCAAAGTCTCAAAAAAATAGACAACAAATATTGATAAATAAAAGTAAAAGATAATTTCCAAAAAACAGTTCATGCCAAATCTTATAGACAAATAAACAGAAATACTTCAAAATTATTCTATTTAATCTGGATACAGTTGATATTAAAATTGGAGAAAATAGATTATTATAAAAGGGTAACTACAAACATATTAAACTTATAAATGAGGATGCAATATGATAAACAAAATATTGCCATGTTAAATTAAATATTAAGGGTTAAGTAATTTGGTCAAAGTTAAATACTATTTATGTGAAAATTATATGCTATTTTTGATCTTTTTTTATTCCTTGACCACACTCTGTATCTCCTTCTCTATCTGGTCTCCCCTTCCCACATGCCCACAGTGTTAATTGTCATTAATTTTCTGCATATCAAAATTAAATTCATAGGATTCTTAATTCTCCATTCTTTTGATGCTTCACTAAGAATAATGTGTTCCACCTCCATCCAGGTTAGTACAAATGCTGTAAAATCTTCATTATTTTTGATGGCTGAATAATGTTCCATGGTGTACATATACAACAGCTTACCAATGCATTGCTGGGTTGAAGGACATTTAGGCTGTTTCCACATTTTAGCAATTGTAAATTGGGCTGCCATAAACAGTCTAATACAAGTGTCTTTCTAATAAAAGTTTTTTTTTTTTCCCCTTTTGGAGAGATGACCGGGAATGGGATTTCAGGATTGAATGGAGGTCTATATTGAGTTATTTAAGGTTTTTCCATACTTCTTCCAAAAAGTTGTATTAGTTTGCAATCCCACTAGCAGTGCTAAAGCATTCCTTTCTCGCTACATCCATGCCAGCATCTACAGTTCTGAGATTTTGTGATATAGGCCATTCTCGCTAGGGTAGATGATATCTCAGGGTGGTTTTAATTTGTATCTCTAATAATTAGGGATGATGAGCATTTTATCATATGCTTAGTAGCAATTCATCTATTGGCTATTGAGAAGATTCTATTCATGTCTCTTCCCCATTGAGGTATTGAAATCTGTTTTTTTTTTTTTTTCTTCCAGATTAATTGAAGTTCCCCATAGATCCTGGTTATTAGAATTTTTTCTGATTCAAAATATGAAAATATCCTATTCTATTGAGTAGGTTCTCTATTTGCTTCGGTTTTCATCTCCTTGGATATACAGAAACTGTTCAATTTCATTGATTCTGTTGTTTATTATTGGTTGACATAGCTGTCTTCCTTCTAAAGTCTTTCCCCAGCTCAATATCTTCCAGTGTTTTTTCCTATTCTTTCTATCAGTATTTGTATGGTTTCATGCCTTATATTTAAGTCCTTTATCCGTCTTGAATTGATTTTTATGAGTGGAGAAAAGTGCGTGTCCACGCTCAGTCTTTTACAAGGGTATATCCACTTCACCCAGCACCATTTATTTAATAGGGAGTCCTTCCCCAGTGATGCCCTTATTTGGTTTATTGAAGATTAAGTGGCTGTAAGTTGTTGGTTTCACTTCCAGGTTTTCTATCCAGGTTTTCTATATCTATATTTTTGTGCCAGTATCATGCTGTCTTGTCCACTCTTGCCTCGTAATACAACCTAAAATCTGGTATAGTAATATCCCAATCTTTGTTTTTGTTATTAAGAACTCCCTTAGCTATACAGGATTTGTATGGGTAACATACAACACACAGAATCAATTTTTCCAAGTCTTCAAAGTAGGATATTGGTCTTTTAATAGGGATGACACTGAATTGGTAAATTACTCTGGGAAGTAAAAACATTTTAACAATGTTGATTCATCCTAGCCATGAGCATGGTACAATCTTTCATTTTTGAGATCCTCTGATATTTAATTTCTTAGAATTTCATAATTTTCTTTATAGAGGTCTTTCACCTCTTTCATAAGGTATATTCCTAAGTATTTCATTTTTGTGTGTGTTATAGTAAAAGGAAATGTGTCCTGAATTAAACTCTCATCTTGGCTGTTGTTTCTGTATACAAAGGTAATTGTTTTGTGGACATTGATTTTATATCCTGAGATATTACTGTAATTTTTTATTTCTTCCAAGAGTCTGTGGTTTAGTCTCTGTGGTTCTTCAGTTGTAAGACATCATCAGCAAGAAAGGCATGCTTAATTTTCTCTACTAGCATTTTGATGACCTTTACTTTCTTGTCTTGTCTAATTGTATTGTGTAAAACTACCAGCACAGTGTTGAGTAGTAATGGTGACAGAGGAGAACATTGTTTTGTTCCAGTTCTAAGAGGAAAAGCTTTCAGTTTTACTTCGTTCAGTAAAATACTAGCTGTGGGTTTGTCATAGATAGCTTCAATCAATTTAAAAAATGTACAACCTATGCCTATACTCCTCATTGTTCTAGTTTTAAAAAGGATGATAGATTTTACTGAATGATTTTTCTGCATCTATTGAGAGTTTTGTATAGTCTTTGCTTTACTTCTGTTGATATGGTGATTAATGATTATGGACTTGCATATATTAAACTAGACTTGCATTCCTGGGATGAAACTTACTTGATCTTTATGTATAACTTTTTTTATAACAATATGCATATATGCATATTATTATGCTAATATTTATTGAGTACTTTTGCATCTACATTCATTAGTGAAATTGGTCTGAAATTCTCCTTTTTAGTTGGGTATTTTCCTGGTTTTGGTATTGGGGTGAATTTGCTTCCTAGAACATGTTGTGGAAGACTCCGTATCCCTCAATTATTTGGAATAATTTCTGCTGTATAGGAGTATTATCTTCCTTGAAGGTTTGATAGAATCCTGGTGTGAAGCCATCAGTTCTAGGGCACTTTTTCATTGAGAGATTTTTTTGTTTGTTTAATCTCAGTGCTTGAAATTGGTGTGTTGAGGAGATCTATTTCATCTGGACTAAGTCTAAGGAGAGAGTGTGATTCCAAATGTTGATCCATTTCCTTCATATTATCAAATGTCTGGGTATAAATTTTCTGATAATATGCAGAGATGATCTCTTGTATCTCTGTGACATCAGTTGTTATTTGCTTTTTATCATTTCTGATTGAGATTACTAGAGATTTTACTTTTTTACTTCTAGATAGTCTGGCAAAGGGTTTGTCAATTTTATTTATTTATTTTTTAAAAACAACTCCTTATTTTATCAATTTTCTGAATTATTCTTTTGTTTTCAATTTCATTGATCTCTGATTTAATTTTGAATATTTCTTTTCTTACTCTGGGTTTAGGCTTAGATTGTTCTTTGTCCTATTCCATCAGATGGCTTGTAAGTTTGTTGATGTGCTCTCTTTCTTGTTTTATTTATTTTTTTTGTCTGTTTGTTTGTTTTTTAATGTAGGCTTTTAAAGAGATAAATTTTCCTCTCAGTACTGCTTTGCTATATGCCATATGTTTCGGTAGCATGTGTCATCGTTGTTATACTCACGGAAGTTATGATTTCTTCCTGTACCAAAGTATCATTCAGCATAAAGTTCTTTAACTTCTATGCCTTTACATGAGGTTGAACATTATTGCTGGAGCTGAGTTCCACTTTTCATGCCTTGTTGTCTTAAAAGGTGCAAGGTAGAATTTCAATTCTTTTGATTCTGTTGAGGTTTGCTTTGTTTTATAGGATATGATCAATTATGTAGAATGTTCAATGGGACAATGAAAAGAATGCATATTATATATTTTGTGATGGAGTGTTCTACATATGTCTATTAAAGACAGTTGTTCTAGGGTCTCTTTTAAATCTTTAATATCTTTGTTTAATTTCTGTTTGGAGGATCTGTCTAGCTATGTGAGAGGGTTGTTAACATCCCTTTTTATTATAGTGATATAGGATATCATATTGCTAGACTAAGCAAGGTCTGTTTCAAAAATCTAGGAACATTTAAATTGGGAGCATAAATATTTAGAATTGAAATTTCTTCTAGTTTTATTTTTCCCTTAATCAATATGAAGTAATCACTGTTGTCTTTTTTAACTTTAGTTGCCTTAAATTCACATGTATCTGAAAATAAGATTGAAACCCCTCTTTTCATATTACTTCCATTTGCCTTAAAAATTGATTGAGTTTTAATTTTTCTTTTGATGTGAAGTGTGTTTCCTGTGATTTTTTATCCAATGAGCAAATCTATGCCTCTTTTGGGGAAATTCAAAGCATTGACATTTATTTAGATAATTTCCAAGTATGTTCTTGTTCTATTCATCTTACTTTGTGAAGATGCTTAATTGCTTAAGCATTGCTTAATTTTGTCTTTTGCATCATTGTGGAAACTAGGTTATGTCCTTTAATGTCCTTTAATTTATTTAGATAATTTCCAAGTATGTTCTTGTTCTATTCATCTTACTTTGTGAAGATGCTTAATTGCTTAAGCATTGCTTAATTTTGTCTTTTGCATCATTGTGGAAACTAGGTTATGTCCTTTAATGTCTGGGTATTTACTTTGCAGAAGGTCCATAGTGATGGCCAGTGTGTAGGACTGTGTAGGTTGAAATATTTCCTGTAAAGCTGGTATATTTTTGAAAATTTCCTCACTGTTTACATATCAACAAAAGATTTGATTTCTCTGTCAAATTTAAAGCTTAGCATAGCATGACGTACAATTCTGGGCTGGAAATTATTCTGTTTAAGCAGGTTTAAGATAGATGCCCATTGTCTTCTATCTTGAAGATTTTCATTAGAGAAGTCTCCTGACATCCTGATAGGTTTTTCCCTGTAGGTCAGTTGGAGCTTCCACCCGGCAGCTTGCTAAATCCTTTCTTTTGTCTTGACTTTAGATAAATCCATCACAATATGCCTTGGGAAAGGTCTATTTGAGTTTAGATGACCAAAGGACTGATATTTCTCTAAATCGTGTATGACAGAATCTTGAGTGATATTTGGGAAATTTCCATTTATAATAATCTTATTAATGGCTTCCATTCCTCTGGGGCATTCTTCTTCCCCATCCGGGATACCTATAACTCCCACAATTCTATCAGTGAACGTTCTGATTTCTCTCTCTTCATTTCAGCCACTTTAAATATCTGTGATATCTCGAGAGCTTACCCATCTAATTCTGAGATTCTTACTTCAACATGGTCTAATCTGTTGTTAATACTTCTTATTCCACCTTTTATTTCCCTAATTGACTGCTTCAGTTCCTTTAGCTCTGCTGTATCCTTTCTGTTTCTTTGTATTATTCATCTCTTATTTGATTCTGTTTTGGAATTGCCTTTTTGCTGTTATCTACTTTCTTAGGAATTACTTTCATTGTTTTTGATTGTTTTCAACTTTCTTAGAAATTTCCTTAATTATTTTCATCAGACATCTTCTGAATTCTCCTTCTATCATATCTAAAATTTCTTTTTAGGAGGCATCCTCTAATGTAGTTACTTTCCAATCCCTAGAATGGGTTAGTCTGGACTGACATTTCATGTTGACATTCCAGGATTTTTCTGCTGATTCTTCTTCATTAGTGCTTTCTTATATTTTTTTTCAATACCGTAATTTTCCTGTCATTTCTTGTTGCTCTAACTTACTATGCCACTGGCCTAAAGTTTTAAAGAGTTTTTTTGGCACTAAACCAGAAGGATGAGAATATTGAAGAGCAAGAAATGAAAAAAATATATATGAGAGAGAGAGAGATAAGAGGGGGTGAGTAAAACCAAGTATTAACAAAAAGAAGAAAGGAACCAAAAGAAAGAATAAGGAGTAATATAGGTGTATATTAGGTACTATAAATCACCCTTAAAGACTCACAACCTCTGAGGTTTCCAGGTTGTGTTATGCTTGTAAAGTCAATGGCTCTTTTTTAGCTAGCTCAGACACAGTACCTCACCTCCAACAGGTAGAGAGGAAAGACAAAAAAACTATAATTAAATCATAACAAATAAGAAAAAAACCTATAATAAGATAAAATTGAGGGTAAAAAACCAAATAATAGGGCAGAAACACTGGAAAAAATGAAATTCCAATTTTTAAAGAAAAAAATGGAAGATTGTATTTAAACTAGAACAATGGAAAAAAACTGTCAAAAATTTTAAAATTAAAAAAAAAAAAGAATAATAATAATAAAAAAACCCGGGAGCGGTCAAGATGGCCGACAGGCACCAGTCTCCGACAGAAGCTCCTGTTCAGAAGAAAGGATAAAGTCTGGAGAAACATCCAACAAAGTCGAAAACTGGGAGCCCAGCTGAGAGAGAAGAGTGAAACCGGCACAACACCTCTTCTGAGACAGACAGAGACTTCTAGAGGACG
>CAUYTI010082141.1:0-11154 GCA_963575145.1 Galago senegalensis
CGGACCCGCCAAACAACAATGACGGCTGCAACCAAAAAATAGCCGGGCGTTGTGGCGGGCGCCTGTGGTCCCAGCTACTTGGGAGGTGGAGGCAAGAGACTCGCTTGAGCCCAGGAGTTGGAGGTTGCTGTGAGATGTAATGCCACAGCACTCTACCCAGGGGGACAGCTTGAGGCTCTGTCTCAAAAAAAAAAAAAAGAAATTTTACATTTACTATCTATTTCATATAACATCACTATATTTCAGGCTATCAAAACAATTACTGAAAGCCTAACTTTTAAAGTAAATAAAGTTACTTTTTTAAAAGGATTTATACCTGCTTTTAAGATTAGTTAAGTATATTTACCAATTGAGGGCATTTTTTAACTCAATGTAATTTTCAAGTGTATAATTAACTAACCTTATACAAGACACCAGAGACAGGAAAGATTTCTTCACAGCTAATAGTTATGAGGCATATTAGTATCACTTACAGTGATTTTACATTCATAAGAACAAAGGAATAGTTGCACAGCTAAGGAGTGTACTCCTCAGTACACTATGTGAATATGGCTTCTAGGAATAAAGCTTTTGGAGTTGGGTATTGAGGTACCTACCAACAGGACTTGGCCATGTTTATAGGGGTAAAGAAAGGGGAAAGGAGGAATAGGTGAGTAACACCATTCTAGTTTGAAAGTAGAAAAGAGACATAAAAAGGCTTAAGTCCTAGAGAATATAAGCAGTTCAATGCTACGGAAGTACATAGTTGGAATACATTGGAAAAAAGGAGGGAATTGGTGGTGGGTTCAGGATCTGAATGCAAGTGTCCTTACATGCCAAACGAAGGAATGCACAGTTTTCCAAAAAGAAACATGAATGATTTTTTTTATAGGAAAACAATACTAACAGCAATTTGTTATCTTAGACTAAAGGAAAGGCTAAAGGCTGACATCAATTCAAGTACTGTCCAAATCAAAAATAATGGACAAAAGTGGTGACACTGAGGACAAAGAGAAAGAAAATGAAAAAATATCAACTACATGTGGTAGAATCTGGAAGCCTACATTCCTTTTTAAAAAATAGCCCTTGGCTCGGCGCCTGTGGCTCAAGTGGCTACGGCGCCAACCACATACACCTAAGGTGGCGGGTTCGAATCCAGCCTGGACCCACCAAAACAATGACAGCTGCAACCAAAAAATAGCAGGGCGTTGTGGCAGGTGCCTGTGGTCCCAGCTACTTGAGAGGCTGAGGCAGGAGACTCACTTGAGCCCAGGAGTTGGAGGTTGCTATGAGCTGTGATGTCACGGCACTCTACCCAGGGGGATAGCTTGAGGCTCTGTCTCAAAAAAATAAATAAATAAATAAATAAAATAAAAAATACCCTTTATATGGGATTTTCCCTTTTCCACATGTTTTGGTATAGAGGTATCTTTTGTAGGAAAAACGCTCATTAAGACTAGAGGTAACATGGCCTTTTTAGGTTTTTCTCCCACGGCATTAGGAAGGAAAACATACCAGAAAATATAAACTCAGAGATAGATTTGAATTACAGGCTTTATCTTTGCTGTGAGACGATGGGCACCACCACCTCTCAAAGCTCTAGGTTTCTTACTTGTAAAAAGAAGTTAAACTAGATGATCTAAAACTCTCAAAAGTTCTAATACACCATGATCAAATCCATAACTCTTTAATCTTCTGAAGGTCTCCAATAAAACCTCAAATACAATAATCTATTTTACCTAAAAACCAATTCTGAAACAACCATCAAACACACAGAGGCAAATACTATTGTGTCTATTACTTGCTGGTATGTATCTACGTGTACTTACTACATTTATGAAGAATTTCATGCATACATTAAGCTATGTAGCCACCAACCACTCATCTGAAACCCTGACCTGAAACTATGTAAAATGTCTGTCAGTCATTCACTTTTCCATTAGTATCTTTCGAAAACACATATCTGAAAAGCATTCTTTTACTAGTGATTCGAGACTAAATGAATGTCTACAAAGTTAAATCATGTTTGTCTGAACCTCTTTGTTGACAAATGAGCTTTTAACGATATTCATCAAAATAAAAAAAGTCTTCAACTGAAAATATGTAGTATTGAGATTTTTGACCATATACTGTGACTTTTTAACACTGAAGAAAAACTTTTTTACAAATTCTTGCTCATACTAAAAAGTTTTAAATATTCTAAACTTGTTATTCCAGAAGATTAACTTTAAGCCTATTTTTTTTTTTTAATTTTCTTCCCCATCCTCTTTGGCCTTCTCACGATTTCTAAGCCTTTTTTTTTTTAAAGGATCTTTGAGTCAAAACCTCTCTTCCTTCAAAACAAAAGTGAACAAAACACAAAAGGTGAAAAACATGTAAATCTTAACATTTCCAGCCTATTATAAATTTATGTAACATGATACAGCCTTAAGGCATATGTTAAGGGAAGTAACATTCTCAGGGGGGTTTTTTGCAGTTTTTGGCCAGGGCTGGGTTTGAACCCACCACCTCTGGCATATGGGGCCAGTGCCCTACTCCTTTGAGCCACAGGTGCCACCCAACCCTCTCAGGTTTTATAAACTATAGTATAAAATTATAAGTAGGCGGCTTCTCTAATGTTTCATGTGCTTTTTTTCAATGTTTCTTCTAAACACCTAAACAACTTCTGAGTCATATACTATATTATATATACCAAAATAATTTCTCTTTAACATACCATGATGTGTCTCTTGCTCCCTAAAAATAGTATATTTTCCCAGTTAAGCAAAATTAAATCTGGAAAGAGCTAAACTGTTATTTACCAAGATCAAGAGTGTAAAATCCCTTACCATGCAAATCTGCATCATAGTTTAGAATTATCACTAAAAAATTTCAAACTGCTGGTATCATGTGGTGGCTCGTGACCATAATCCTAGCACTCTGAGAGGCCAAGGCAGGAGGACTGCTTAAACCCAGGAGTTGAGACTAGCCTGAGAAAAAGTGAGATTCCATTTCTACTAAAAAACAGAAAAATAAGGGAGGGTGTGGTGGTGTAAGCATGTAGTCTCAGCTACTAGAGAGGCTAGGATGGCTTGAGCCAGGAGTTTGAGGTGAGCTACCATGACACCAATGCACTCCAACAAGGGTGAAAGAGCATAACCCTATCTCAAAAAAATAAAATTGCTGGTATCAACAAACATAAAACTAATCCCACTACCAACCCACAAAAAATGTGTCAGGAGTTTGAGGCTGCCAAAAGCTATGATAAGGCCACTGCACTCCAGCCTGGGCAACAGAGCAAGACCCTATTTCTAAGAAACAAATTTTTAAAAATTAAAATTTTAAAAAAAGATGCAGGTTTTTACAGTAAAGCCATAGATATCAACTAAACCTTTTGTCCAAGGGAAAAAAAATCTTTATCAGGGTTTTTTTTTCATATACTATAGTGATTGAAACTAATGCTATCTGATACTGAAAGTTCAAAATACAAAAAGAACATTATAATTTGAAGATGCACAAGCTCATCCTACTCTGCTGGAGAATTTTATTAATGCTAATCAACAAATGTCACTCAAGAAGGAAGTGTATTCAAACCAAGAACTTTATTAGAAGCAAAAATATTCAAAAAGAACAAATAGAAGCAGGAATTATCTGTTATCATAAGCCCATACTATTCAAATACAATTTAGAAGAATTTTTAACTTCTCAAGTGACCTGCTAAAAGAAAGCTATTTTAACAACAAAAAAATCATAATACATATTTAAAATTCTAAATAACATATATTACAAAGTCAGCATGAGGAATATGAAAAAAATTTCTTAAAACCTCAGATTTACTCTACAACAACGTCAAACAGGAAAACTGGATGTGCTTTCCTCAAATAGTATATCTGATAAGATTTCCACAGGAACACCAGTATAACAGGTAGTGTGGATATTCCAAAAACAAAATAATTATAGTACCTCACATTTCATGATATGCATTCAAGAACACCTGGTAATTAAAAGAATTTTGAGAAACAACTGAATACCATGGTGTCTGTTATTATAAGAGAAAAAAATTATCTGCAATAATAATGCTTTACACTTGAATAATATTTTTTGATTTTCATGATACTTAATGATAAAACACTTTACAAAGTTGTTTTGTTGTTCCTTGTATGAAATGAGGGCACGCACACCCTACTTTGGTCTTAAAGTTCAAAAACCAACCATATCAAATTACAACAGCGTGCAGAAAGATAAACAGCACTTAAAATCTTCCTAATGTCACTGGTGGCTGATAATCAGTTTGTTCAGAAATGTTCCCTAACAGTCCTAAAAGACTCTTCCGTATAGATTGACTGTCTTTTACAGTCTATGAGGGATGGGCTCCCCATCCTTCCTAAGGCTCCTTAACCTTCAAGGAGAATTCGTGCCAGGATGGGACAAGAAATGACGAATAGTTAAAACTACCCTTCGCAGACATGGTGTTGGTTCCACCTGTCCAGCTGTACGAGCTAATCCGCCCCTCCCCCACCCCCAGGAGGAAAGAGAGGTGTTCTCAATACATTATCCCGCTCGTCTTCTCTCTCCTAAGAGAACAATCAGCAAAGGCTTCCCAATGGGTCCGATTCCTACGGTTCTCCCTCAACTCTCAGGAAAACAAAGCTTCAGGCCCAGCTCTGTGTCACTCCATATTCCGTTCTTGACACACTAGGTGCTCGGGAAGCCCCCAGCACGCAGTCATTTGGCAGAGGATGGCGTAAAGGACATAATACTCAAGACACGCAAGGGGACAGGGACTAGAGGGTAGATACCAGAGAACTGAGTGAACTCTGGAGTTGTCGCTTGCGAAACGCAATCTATCAGGAGGTCCCCTTCGAGGGGGGGAGGCACAGAATTCACAAGGTGTGAATGAGGAATCGGGCGAGGAATGCAGAAGTCGCCAGGTGTAAGACAGGGCGGGGTGGACTGCGCCGAGGGGCCAGCAAGGGCTGGCCTCAGGGACCAAGCATCGTGGCTGGGGGCAGCGGTGCCCAACAAGTCAGACCAGCGGGGCAGGGAGGCCCCCGGCGCTGGTCCGCCCGACGAGCTCCCGGGCTAGGTTTCAAACCGCCGCCCTCGGGAGGCGCTCGGCCGATTGGAAGTTCCACCACAACCGTCACTCGCCCAGGGCCGGAGCGGTAACTCCTCGGCGGAGCTCTCCCATCCCTCTGCGCTTCCACGGAGACATCAAACCCCACAAACTCCACCTCCGACCGAGGTCCCAACTCGAGTCCCGCCGCGGGTTCCGCGCACGCCGGGGCGCCCGCCCTCCGGGACGCCACAGACGCCCCCGACCCGGCTCCGCCGCGGGAGTTCGAGGGGCGCGACGGGGCCGCGCGAGGGGGCGGGCAAAACGGGCGTCCCTCGAGTCCGCCCCGGGACGCGGCCTCGCGACCACCTCCGCCTCGCCCCTCAGGTACTGCCCGCTGGGTTCCAACCCACCCATCCCGCCGAGTCGCGGGCAGGGCGAGGACCGGAGCAAGCCTACTCCCCCCGCCCCTGCTCTTACCCATCTTTCCGCCTCGCCTTGTAGACGTGCCCGTAGGTGCCGCGTCCCACTTTGCACCCTTCGTACTCAAACAAATCCTCCACCCGCTCCCGCTCCGCCGCCAGCTTCGCCTTGAAATCATAATCCATTGTCTGCTTCCCCCATAGAGGCACCGGGACGCGGGGGCCGCCGCCGCTCAGTCCCTCCTCCTCCTCCTCCTCCTCCCCCCGCGGCCGCCGCTCCACTTCTCTAACAGCCGCCTCTCGAGCGCGCGCGCGCCGCCCGCCACTCCGTGGTCCGCCTTCAGCAAGGGACTCCTCGGCGGCCTCAGCAGCCACCTCCTCCACCTCCTCCTCCGCGGCGGCGGCGGCGGCTCCCGCAGGCACCCCCAGTCCCGCCTCCCCCCTTCATTTCCTTGTTTTGGAACCTAGTGGGCCGCGCCGCGGCTTCCTCGAGCTCATTAACGAACCAGCCTGCCCGCCCAGGGTCGCAGAGGCTCCTGGAAAATGTAGTCCCGAAGGCCTCACAAGCAGCAGTAAATCGGGGCACGAAGGAAATACAACTCCCAGGTTACCGCGGGCCTCTACGGCCTCGCCCCCGTAAGGCATGCACGCCTGCGCACTTGGGCTTCCCTCCCCCTCAGGTAGCGCGGACTCCTCTTGGAAAGGTAGACAACGCAAAGTTACAGTGTGCTTTCTGAGATTCTCTGGGAGGTAGCGGGAAGAAGGCCTTTGTTCTAGTAGCAAAAGGACGTTGCACTGTAACTGCCATAAGGCGAACAGGAGGGTGGAAAGCATGTAGTAAACCCCTGAGTCAGGAGTTTGCTCCAGCGGTTCCGTAGGAGAGGACTGTGGTTAGAGCAGTTGTACTGCGGTTCGTTGTTTGTTTTCTAAGACAATTGGACCGCCTATTGCCCCGCCCCCGCATGGCCGCTCATTGGCTGAGACTAGACAATGACGTCCTCGTCGGTGCGTGGGTATCCCCAGGCTTTGGCTTCTTTCCCGCTCTTGATTGGTAATTGGATGTGCTCGGTTCTTCCTGATAGGTTAATCTTTTTTCTTTAGAATGCAGAAACCGTATTTCAAAACCTGAACGTACAGCGGCTTCTTGCATTGATCTGAAAGAACATGTAACTTCTGAGCCCCAACAATGGATCATACTTTGCTTGGCGCTCTCGTTGGTTTTCTGCTAGCATATGCTGTTCCTGCAGACCAGCTTTGGCCATCTGTCTAAGAACAATTAAAGTGCCTGGAGGATGCAGCATTTTAAAAACAATCCTTTGGGTGGGGTTGTAAAGGATTTTTTACAATGTACGTATAATGGTGAGATTGCCCTAGAATGTTTAAGAATTTAAAATTGCCCTCCTTTCAGTCAGGGTGAATGTTGATTCATTATAAGGTTGAGGTTCAGAATGCCACCCCAAAATGACTGTAGAAATCCAAAATATGCCACTTTGGCATATTGATTACTTTGAACTAGAAGAAATTGAAAACCAGGCACATAGGAAAAGTGCTTCACTTCCCACTCTGCTGCCTAAAAGAAAGAATAAAACTCCCCTTTTGAGGCTCAGTGCCTATTGCTCAAGTGGCTAAGGCGCCAGCCACATACACCTGAGTTGGCGGGTTCAAATCCAGCCTGGGCCCGCCAAACGACAATGATGGCTGCAACCAAAAAATAGCCGGGCGTTGTGGCAGGTGCCTGTGGTCCCAGCTACTTGGGAGGCTGAGGCAGTAGACTCGCTTGAGCCCAGGAGTTGAAGGTTCCTGTGACCTGCGATGCCATGGCACTCTACCCGTGGGGACAGCTTGAGGCTCTGTCTCAAAAAGAAAAAAAAAACTCTCCTTTTGTAAAGAGAAATTTACATCTATGAAAGAAATTTTCTTTAATGAGGTAAATGTGGAAACTGCTTCTAGTCAACTTTTTGCCTCCTGAGAGGCTTATCTGTATAACAACCAAACTTTATTCATCTTACTTTCTTTTTTTTTTTTTTTTGAGACAGAGCCTCAAGCTGTCCCCCTGAGTAGAGTGCTGTGGCATCACAGCTCGCAGCAACCTCCAACTTCTGGGCTCAAGAGATTCTCCTGCCTCCACCTCCCAAGCAGCGGGGACTACAGGCGCCTGCCACAGCGCTGAGCTATTTTTGGTTGCAGCCTCATTATTGTTTAGCAGGCCGGGGCTGGATTCGAACCCACCACCTTAGGTGTGTCTGGCGCCTTAGTCACTTGAGCCACAGGCCCCAAGCCCTTTTTTTTTTTTTTCCTTGAGACAGAGCCTCAAGCTATCACCCTGGGTAGAGTGCTATAGCATCACAGTTCACAGCAACCTCCAACTCCTGGGCTCAAGAGATTCTCCTGACTCAGCGCCTGTGGCTCACGTGGCTAAGGCACCAGCCACATACACCTAAGGTGGTGGGTTCGAATCCAGCCCGGCCTGACAAACAACAATGATGGCTACAACCAAAAAAATAGCCAGGCATTGTGGAGGGCGCCTGTGGTCCCAGCAACTTGGGAGGCTGAGGCAGGAGACTCACTTGAGCCCAGGAATTGGAGGTTGCTGTGAGCTATGCAACAGCACTCTACCCAGGGGGACAGCTTAAGGCTTTGTCTCAAAAAAAAAAAAAAGAGAGATTCTCCTGCCTCCACCTCCCAAGCAGCTGGGACTACAGACGCCCGCCACAATGCCCGGCTTTTCTTTTTTTTTTTTTTTTTTTTGGTTGCATCAGTCACTGTTGTTTGGCGGGCCCAGGCTGGATTCGAACCTGCCAGCTCAGGTGTATGTGGCTGGCGCCTTAACCGCTTGAGCCACAGGCATTGAGCCTATTCATCTTACTTTTTCTCCCCATCCCTCCCTTAATTTGTCTCCACCATTCCCCAGAAACCCTACTGGCTCCAATCCTTTTTGATTTCGTGAGGAGGGAGTTGTTTATTTTTTTTTCTATTTTAGAGACAGAGTCTCATTTTGTCACCCTTGGTAGGCTGTGGCGTCGCAGCTCACAGCAACCTCCAGCTCTTGGGCTTAGGCAATTCTCTCGTCTCAGCCTCCCAAGTAGCTGGGATTACAGGTGCTCGCCACAACGCCCGGCTATTTTTTGTTGCAGTTTTGCCGGGGCTGGGCTGGAACCTGCCATCCTCAGTATATGGGGCCAGCGACATACCCACTGAGCAGCAGGTGCCCCCAGAGTTGTTTATTTTTTTAACATACAGGTTTTCATGTGTTGCCAGGCTGGCCTTGAACTCCTGGACTCAAAGATCCTCCCACCTCAACCTACAACTGAGATTACAGGCAGGGACCATCTCTCCTGGCCATGCCTTTCCATAGGTGAGGATGCTGGGCTATCATCAGGCCCTTCTTTGAGTCTTATATTTTGTGTAACTCCAGAGCATACATAATTAAAATTATTTTTCTCCTGTTAATCCGATTTATGTGGGCCAGGTGGTGGCTCTCGCCTATAATTCCAGCACTTGAGAGACGGAGGTGGGAAGATTAACTGAGCTAACAGGTTCGAGAAGTCCCAGCAAGAGTGAGATCCCTGTCTCTGAAAATAGCTGGGCATTGTGGCAGGCACCTGTAGTCCTAGCTACTCAGGAGGCTGAGGCTAAAGAATCACTTGAACCCGAGAGTTTGAGGTTGCTGTGAGCTGTGACACCACGGCACTCTGCCAAGGGCGGCAAAGTGAGACTGTGTCTCCAAAAAAAAAAATCTAGGTTGGTGCCTGTGGCTCAAGGAGTAGGTCCCCAGCCCCATATGCCAGAGGTGGTGGGTTCTTAACCTGGCCCTAGCCAAAAAAAAAAATCTGATTTATGCCAACTTAATTTATAGAGCAGGCAAACAACCTAGAAAAGTAGAAAAAGCTATTTTTCCTCCCCTACAAAGGTGTGCCTAAGTCTCAGATGCTTGGGATACAAACTTAACGTGATTAGTGCTTATATTACATGTTTAGCAGGAGCACAAAGAAAGAAATGGTCAATTCTACTTGAACTGGTAGGTAAGGAAAGTTAATAGTGTATTACTGGGTTTCCCTGAAAATAAGACCTACCCAAAAAATAAGCCCTAGCAGGATTTCTATGCATTTGTTAAATATAAGCCCTACCCCCAATAATAAGACCTAGTGAAGTACGTGGCTATGCAGTATAAGGAAGACTGGAATACCTTTTATCTTCCACAGCTCCTTTCTCGGAGTCTTTCGCACTTGCACAGGTGCATGTGTGCACGTGTGCGTGTGTGTGTGGTAACAGCGGTCACAGGCATCCTATTGCACACTCACGAACAGCTAAGGAAAGGAGTTCATGCATCACTAGCACCAGCCCCACCAACAAGGTCTCCTCCCCCTGTCAGGTTCCAGAAGAAGATGACTGTATTTGAATAAATGTAGATTGTTGTATTATACTTAATAAAAAATAAGACATCCCCTGATAATAAGCTCTAGTGTGTCTTCTTGAGAAAAAATAAATATAAGACAGTGTCTTATTTTCAGGGAAACACAGTACCTGCTAGGGTTTGAAAGAGACTGGGAAAACTAGAGGGATGGAGAAAAGATTGTTTAATTACTATGATAGCCCCTGAAGGTATCTTTAATCAAAAAGAATCTGAGGTGATCTTTTTGCCAGGCACTACAATAAGTGCTGGATATACAAGACAAAAATTGGCCATTGTCACTGAGGAATTAAACCTGTGTAAGAAATAAACACACAGCAAATTTAAAATAAACTACATGGGTACCAAAAGGAACGAGAAAAGAGGCAGTTCCAGGAGAATCAGGGAAGGCTTCATGAAGTAGATAGGTTTGAGCCAAAATTTAGAGAATGAGTAGGACCTGACTTGAAGGACAAGTGGGAGAGCAGAGAACAAGAAATTATGTGACAAAACCACAGGCACATATATCATGAGAGAACATGATATAATCTGAGAAATGCAATCAGTTTGAATATTAAAGATTAAGGCAGGAAAAAAGTAATGTTATCCACCCAGAAGAGCCTGGACAGATAAGCAAAATTCAAATTATGAAGAGCTATATATGTCAAGCAGAAGTATTAGATTTCATTATTCTAGGCTGAGGCAGGTGGATTGCTTGAGCTCAGGAGTTCAAAACCAGCCTGAGCAAGAGTGAGAGACCATCTCTACTAAAAAAAAATTAGCCAGGCGCTGTAACTTTGGCCCAAGAGTTTGAGGTTGCTGTGAGCTATGATGCCAGGGCACTCTACCCAGGATAACAGATTAACACTCTGTCTCCAAAAAAAAAAATTTTTTTGTTATCCTGTAGGCAGTAGGAAGCCATTAAAGCATTAAAGACCCTTGAGCTATGGAGAGTGATAATCAGTCCTTTTTTTTTTTTGTAGGACTCTGCTCTCCTGTCCCCTCCACCCCAGAGTATAGTGGCCTCATCATAGCTCACTACAACCTCCAAACTCCTGTCCTCAAGCAGTCCTACCATCAGAGCCTCCCAACATGCTAGGATTACAGGCATGAGCTACCAAACCCAGCCTGTAATCAGTTTTGTGTTCTCAAAAACTCATCTGACAAAAGCGTTTATAATAGATTAGAAGAAGGTGTGACTAGTAAAGAAGCTATTGCATTAACACTGATTAAAAATAAGAATCCGAACCATGGGTGGGACCTGTGGCTCAAAAGGGTAGGCGCCGGCGCCATATGCCGGAGGTGGCGGGTTCAAACCCAACCCTGGT
>CAUYTI010082142.1:0-26236 GCA_963575145.1 Galago senegalensis
CAGCAATGCCTCCTGCACCTCCAACTGCTTAGCCCCCTTGGCTAAGGTCATCCATGACAACTTCGGCATTGTGGAGGGACTCATGACCACAGTCCATGCCATCACTGCCACCCAGAAGACTGTGGATGGCCCCTCTGGGAAGTTGTGGCGTGATGGTCACGGGGCTCTCCAGAACATCATCCCTGCTTCAACTGGTGCAGCCAAGGCTGTGGGCAAGGTCATCCCTGAGCTGAATGGGAAGCTTACTGGCATGGCCTTCCGTGTCCCCACTGCTAACATGTCCATTGTGGATCTCACCTGCCGTCTGGAGAAGGCTGCCAAAATGACATCAGGAAGGTGGTGATGCAGACATTGGAGGCATCCTCACTATACCAAGCACCAGGTCCGCCTCCTTCTACTTCAGCAGTGACACCCAGCCTTCCACCTTTGTTGCTGGGCCTGGCATTGCCCTCGATGACCACTTCGTCAAACCCTTTGCCTGGTATAACAATGAATTTGGCTACAGCAACAGGATGGTGGATCTAATGGTCCACATGGCCTCCAAGGAGTAAGAGCCCCTGGACCCCCAGCCCCAGCCAGAGCAGGAGAGGAAGAGAGAGGCCCTCAGCTGCTGGGGTGCCCTTGCCTACTCAGTCCCCCACCTCACTGAGAATCTCCCCTCCACAGTTTCAATTCCAGAGTCCTGAAGAACAGAAGGGGCCTATGGAGTCGAATCTTGTTATGTGACATCAATAAAGTTCTCTGTGCTCAACACAGACAACAAGATAGATAGTTTGGGGAATTCTTTGTGGCAACCTTCCTGCGTGTGTGTTTTCTGAATTCTCTTCCTGCTTTACCATAGTGTGGGATTGGATTGCACTGTGGATGCTGGAGACACTACGGATGGATCTGCCGGGCACTGACCCTGGCCGGGGAGGGAGGGAGGAGAGGAATGGAGGTATGAACAGAAAGAAAGTAAACAATGGAAGAAGAGGAAGGAGCTCTCCATGTGACTGCAAGATACAGGGTAAGAAGTTTATGTACAGTGGTTGCCCCTTGGAAAACCACCCAGGCTCTCAACTGCCTAGAACTTTCCAGCCCCATAATATCCCATAAAATGTTACCTTACCCTCATTGCAAGCTGTACTTTCTGCTATTTTCTACTTTTATTCCATTTTATTCAGTTATATTATATTCCTTGATAATTTAATTGACTATATTCTACTCTATTGCATTTTAAAACTCTCCTTCTTAACCCTCCGATTACCACCATGACATGCCTTAAGGAAGAAGCAGGAAGAAAGCCTAGGATGTGCTGAAATTGGTGTCCTCCCAGGAGCAGCAGCTCAGCTAACGCAAGAGAGACTGGGCACCTTGGTTTCAGCGCCTGTGGACGTCAGCAGCCTGACTTGGGTTGGCTGCATGACTGTTCCTTGGTGACGGGCTCTGTCAGCATGCCCTGTCCTCTCCAGAGATAGGAACTACAGTGGGTGTAAGAGCTTGGCACAAATCTCATAAATAAACACAGAAGAAAGCTCTCCAGGTTCCCCTGAGGTTGGGTGGGGGCTAACTGGAGAAGCACCTGGTGGTAGACAAGTGTTCCCTGAAGGGAGGCCCTCTGTCAGACAAGAGCTTTCAGAAACTTTAACCTCATTTACGCACCAGTTTCAAAGCCCTACAAAGAGTGAAACACCACCCAACTCAATTGTCAAAGAAAACCACATGACCTTCTGTTCTGAGGCATGACTCAGAGCGGGATAGTCACATAAACCCCTGGTCAGCTCTGCAAGGCTAAAGCCTAAGGGCATCTGAGCGACTCTACTAAACACAAGTGTGAGGCCATAGTGCGACCTTAGACATGTGTATGTACAGGTTTGCTTTGGATTTCTAGAGAAACAGAGGAAGCTTGGAGACATGGTCTCTCCTATGCTCACGGCTCTCTGAGCTCACTAGTGCTACCAGCGTTCATGGGTCTCTTTGCCCCTAAGAACTTCCCTTCTGGGACTCACAGTGCTTGGGGCCAGGACTGTCCTGTCCTTGGAATGCTGTTCTTCCCGGAATAGATGCTCTATGTTGAAGGCGACCATCGAGGAATGCGCCCTGCGGCAGCTTCCAGGAAAGGCTCATGGTGTCCCTGAGAAAGTGTCTTCTCCACTTGCTTTTAGTGTCTCCTCTTGTTTTGCTTCTTGGAAGAGGGACGTGATGACTGGTGCTCCAGATGTCTCTTTAGACCATGAAGGTCAGGGCCACGCCCTAAGGACGGCAGAGTCTGGGTATCTCCATGCCTTGTGGAACTGAGCTGCCCTATGTGGTCCTGGCCACCTGCCCACTGGTTTTTATATGATGGAAAAATCAACAACAATAAAAACCTTCAGTCTTCTCCAAGCCCCTGTGGTTTGGTCTCTGTGACTCAGGGGAATTGTCCACTTCAGTTTGTCCACCTTCTCTCGGGTTAAATTCACCTGGCAAACCCCGACTCTGGTCAGAATCCCCTGGACACCCCATTGTACCTGCGACTCAGCCAGGGGATGGGAAGGCTCACCTCACCTGGAGTCACAGCCCCGAGTCCCGGGGGCCATGTGGCACCCCCACCCCACCGCATTTGGGGTTCTCCTCTCTCCTGGAGGCTCACGCGGGGACACTCCCCACACGTGTGCACACGTGGCTCACAAACCATCTTCACACTTCACTGAGAAAAGGGAAAGACAGTAGAACCCCATAGCTGACCACCTCCCGGAACCAGCCACCTCCTCATGTTGACCTAATTCTCATAGACGGACATGCACCACATGTACATGTCAGTACAGTGGGTCTGGTTCCTCGTGGTGACCACCTCTGTGTGTTGACTGGTTTGGTCCCGTCCTGGGGGTGGGGGAGCCACGCAGAGGCTCCACTATGTATGTTCCGGAACATCTGGTTTCTCTGACAGCAACCACATCACACATGTCGGTCCCTGTACTGTGGGGCTGCCTTGGACCACTGGGCAACAGACTGCTGAGTCTCTCTATGGCTTTCCTCTGTCCTGAGCCTGCCCTGATGGGTCATGGTCTGTGCTGTGAGGGCTGCTGGCCTGGCGTCCTGTCTCTTTGGGCTGCTGTGACAAAGCCCATAGACTGAGTGGCTTAAACATCACATTTATTCCTTACAATTCTAGGCACCAAGCCCAAGGTGCCAGCAGCCCTGGCATCTGGGGAGGGATGCTTTCTGGGTCACAGACGGCTCTGCCTTCTCTTGTGTTCTCACAAGGCGGACGAGGTGGAGAGTCTCTCAGGGGCCTCTGGTATGAGGGTCCTGACCCCAATAGGAGAGCCCTGCCCCCTGACGTACCCCTTCTCAACAGTCCCCTCGTCCTAATGCCATCACCTCAGAGATGAAGATTGCAATGTATAAACTTGGGGGGGCACATTCAGACCATCGCCAGCGGTGTATGAGACAGAGGCTCCAGGTTCTAGACGGCAATGCACCTGAACCAGCCGGGCTTCGAGGCAGTGGCTGAGATCAGAGCTTCTTCAGCCTTTAGCTCGGAGTTGGTCAGGACTATCCAGGAAAGCAGGTGGTCTGTGCAGCACTGGAGGTCACCTTACTCATGAGAAGTAAGCACTGTTCATAGTTCTCTTCTCGGCAATGAAGTCCACTCAAAGCAAACAACTTTCTCCAAACTTCCTAGCAGCTGGGACTGCCTGGCTTTTTATACAAAAGGAACCTGCAGGCTCCCCTCACAAAGGTAAGTGCTACCCAGATGGGATGCACATTCTCTTTCTGGTTGTGCTATAACTGCTGCTGGCAGGACAGTGTCAGCCACAAGCAGTGCAAGGGCTCCCTCCTGCCCTGTGTCCCTGCTGAACACCTCCTCGACCCTTCGCATCTACAGAATGTCCCCGAGGACCCTTTATGCCGGGTTTGTGGCTGGAGCCTGAGTCTGGTGCTGGCTCATGACTGCTGGTGGAGCCCGACTATGAGCCACTGAGGGTGTCTGTCCATTGCCCTGCTCTGCTCTGAATGTGGGGCATTTTGTCCTGTGAACAGGAGATGTTGGTCCATCAAATGTTTATTGCATTCAACTACTGTGTACTGAGCATCCTGTATACTCCCTGGCTAAGAAATGGTAGGGGACATACAGGCTCTTACACAGTGATGTGCTAATCCAGTTCAATTCTGATTACTAAGTAAATTAACAAGCAATAAAGTGATTTCAGACACATGGTGGAGAAAACACTCAGCACCAGGAAGAACAGAGACAGGGCAGGTGGAGCTGTCTGGGCTGCAGTCTTCGGGGGACGCCTGCCTGAGGGAGCACAGACTGAGTGGGTGAGAAGGAACAGCCACGACAGAGACAAGAATGGGGGGAACCCCTGATGTCCTGAGGCAGAGCAGCCTGGATGTTCCCGGAACAGGAGGGGTCGGTGTCCCCTGAGAACCTGGCAGGGGCGCAGCGGGAGGACGACAGGTTATAGACAGGCAAGGAGGACCTGCTGTCTCCACGGGCTCCCACCAGCAGTGTGGGGTTTACTCCAAGAAAATGGGGAGCCCTGAGGACTAGAAGTCCCAGGAGGTAATGGGCTACCCCAGATGGGACGTGCTGGAGGGCTCTGGTGTCTCTCAGATTTTACAAAGAATGGCACGCTGGACACAGCACATGGCCAGGGAGGTTTTGAGTTGATCTGAAAAGGAGAAGCTCCTCTCCCCTGTGCACCTTGTCAAGGTGGGTGAAGACACAGCATGGGAGCTTGAGAGGTCAGCCGCCCCTCCACACACACACACACACACACACACACACAGGGGGAGGAAAAGTCCTCGAGAGCCTCTGGGCCACAGTGAGGCCCGTGCTGCAAACTGTGGCAGAGAGAGCCTCTCGGCAGCCCTGGCGGAGAAAATACATAAAATGCCCCAATGGTTCTGATGGGATTTCAGTGGTCAAATGTCATCCTTCCTGTCTTTTCCGCATTACGGCACAAATGCTTTATGGCCGGCCTATCCCCCGGCCTGCTCTGCTAGACCTTTGCTCACAGAAGGAGTTTACATCTGTCCCAGGTGCCAGGCTCCAGCACTTCCCATCAGGGCTGCCTTACCCGAGGTTTACGACTTGGCTGTAAAATCCAGTTGGCAGCGAAACTGGAAACTTGGCCTGAACAATTTGGCATAAACATTGCCCGGAAGCAGTTTCTTTTTTTTTTTTTTCTTTTTCTTTTTTTTTCCTATCTAAATCTGAGAAAAACAGGCCAGGTCATTTTCAAGTTATTCGTGTCACTCATGCATAAATAAAACGAAGCTGCCAGCTTCAAACGGCTGTTTGCTTTTGCACTCTTCAAAAATAGATTCGATCCAAGAAAAGTAACAGTTGGTAAACAAATACTCCATGACAGACTGTTAAAAAAGGAGAGAGAGAGAGAGGGAAAAAGTGGAGTGTCGTTCACTAACTAGAAAGGGAGATGGAAATGTCTCAAAAGTCACTTTGTGTCAGAGAGTGGGAGTCAGGAGAGGTATTATTAGACGATTATGTGGGTTCTGAAGGCAAATTTAGAGATTCCCATGGACTCTAAATTAAACGTGCAAACAAGCAACAAAATAGGCTTTCAAATAAAATAAAATTTTATTGAGATCTGAGGCCTACTGCATCCAAGCACATTAAGTAACTAAATAGATGTGGTTCAGACGAGAAAGAAGCAGATGATTTCTAAATATGTTTTCTAAGAGCAGTGGGCTGTAAAAAATTAAATTAAATTTTGAAAAATAGAGAAAGAAATAAAGAAAATATAATGATAAATTAAAACATGTTGATTTAACACCCCCCAAAATCAAATATCAGTGTTTGAAGTGCCTTCTCCTCGTGTGTGTGTGTTGAACTAAGTTTAGAAATGCAACTTGTGGGTTTGAGGAATTCCAGCAGCCAGTAGCAGCTCTCTGAAGAGGGAAAGTGATGGTGTGGACCGAGCTCCCCAAAGAACGCCTTTCTGGCAAATGTAAAAGTCAGCCTTGACGTCAAGTGAGTCCCAACAAGCTTCGGCTGTGAGTTCTGCGGAGTGTGGGCAGACTGGACTTTCACTGCACCAGCTCTATCAGGGGGTGACTAAAGGGCCTGTTTGGGGCAAAATAAAACCAAGCCAATTCAAACAGAAAGTAAAAATAATTCAGAGAGGAAGGAATGTGGAAGGGGCAGCCAGCAAGCCCGCCCGCCCGGCGCTCTGTACAGGGGCTCCGTGCCAAGGCAGAGCTCTGGGTCCGCGTCCCTTCCGAGTGGATTTTTACATCAGATGCAGTTAAATCCACACGGTTGTTCTTGCCACCAATCATCTTGTCCTCCGTTCATGAAGTGTCTTCCGCCAAACCTCAGGCAGAGTGATAGAGCTCTGTCATTTCATTGTGGAAGAATTTCCCACCCAGGCCTTTCACTCAAATGACAAGTTTTGGCCCTTACCTGGTTCCATTGGTCCCAGGTGGTAATTCCAGCTAAAGGGTATCTTGGGAGACACCTGAAGCTGTTGGCACCGTGGACAAATCCATGCCAGTTTCTCCTGGGAGGGACGTGCCTGGTGTTGGCTACTTGACAGGAAGTCTGTGAAGTCATTTGTTTACCCTAATATCAAGATTGTTCCCATAGCGATACTGTGCGTTCAGGATGACAACGGGTCACGTGATCTGTAGAGACGTTTTTTACACCACAGAGAGCTCATCTTCCATGCTGAGAAGTATGAATAAATACACAGAATGTTTTGATCAACTTCACTCTGTAGATATGAAGAAGTTAGAGACCTGGGGAGGGTTAACTGGATGCCAAAGGGCAGAGACAAGGCCAGCCCAAGGTCAGCAGTCCTCAGAGAAAGGAGAACAGAAGCCCCGAGTATTTCCTGCTGCCATCTTCCAAGGCGCAGGGGTAACCGATCGGACTAGTTCCATAAACTCCTTCAGGGCCTGGTCGCATCTTCCTCCTGCCCTCCCAGGTCCTAGCACAGTGCCTGACATCTCCCAGAGCTGCAGCAAACGTCTGCCAGGTGAACGGCAGCACCAGCGGAGGCCGTGACATTCCTGAGCGTGGCCGTCTGTAAACTGACAGCTGCTCTGGTGTTTTGTTTCTTTGAAGAAGCTTCACATATTTCCATTTTTCATTTTTTTAAATTTTTAACGATTAGGGATGCGTAACACATGTACATATATATAGGGTACATGTTCCTGCTTTTTTTTTTAATAGAATGGGGGGAAATGTTCAAAGGGTAAAAACAAGAAACTGCATCAATCAGCATCAATAGATTAGTTGTTTTAAAATGCCATGTGCTAGTTTCCTCTCTCTACAGAGCTTGCATCCAAGGAAGGAAAGGTGTCTGGAGACATTTCTAGAACAGGGCGCCCTTCAGCTAAACACCCACAACCCTCAGGGCCCAGCACCTGGAGAAGTAGCTACCTATGGACTGGGGTCTACCTGAGGTCTGGGGAGGGTTATGGGAAGTGAAATGATTAGTGATGGAAAGGCCAGGGGAAGTAAGTATTGGAGTGAAACTGTAGCTAGTAAAAAAATCCCACCTCTTAATCTGTTACTTAGGGCAGCTCCTGTGGCTCAAAGGAGTAGGACGCTAGCCCCATATGGCGGAGGTGGTGAGTTCAAACCCAGCCCTGGCCAAAAACTGCAAAAAATAAAATAAAAATAAAAAATGAAAAAATAATATGTTATTTATAGCTGGGGAAAAGCAGGATATTTCAAATGCAATCCAGAGGAAATAAAGCCACCAAGATCTCCTAGCCAGATGGGATCTGCGGCCTTTTTCATGAACACAGTAGAGACAGGGCTGGTGCCAGCTGTCTGTGAAACAGTGTGCCCAGCGCAGCTCCTGACCACGCTGTCCTCCCAGAGGTGTGGGGCCTGCCATCACCGGACACTCTACTCTTGGCTGAGTGTGCATCTTCTGGTGTTGAAATCGGAGTCTGGGAACCACTTGCTTTGACAGAGAACTGGGCTGGCCCAGCGTCCATGTCCCAAAGATACCTTGCCACTCTTTCACTGTTTCTCTAGTGTCGAGGGGCACGTCTGGGAAAATGAAACAGAAAGCTGACCGAGGGGCTGATTCTTGGAAGTGAAAGGAGAACACGGAGAGGCAGTGTCGGAAGCAGGAAAGCCTGGCTTCTGCTGCTGCTGCTGTCCTTGTAACATCTGTGACCCCTCTGAGCCCCAAGAGTCCAACCATAGTAGGCGGCTGCCCTGCCCACCTCGGGGTGGCCTGCACCTAACAAGACCTGCCCTTTCTCACACTGCTCACAGACGCTGCCTCAGCATCTCTGCAGAGCCCACCTTTAAACTCAGCAAGACACTGACCTGGGTGATTTCCTGTTTCCAAGCCACAGTGTCCCTGGCTGGGCTGTTTCCTGTGCTCCCAAGGCCCTTCTGCCCCCCTCTCACTCTCTGACTATCCACCCCCAGCGGCTTTTTGGGGATGCATCCCTGCTTCCTGCCCTAGGTGGCTTCCAACACTCAGAATAAAGGGCCCAGTAAACGCAAGCATAGCCTGGACACTGCGGATTCTGGCCTTCTAGTCCTCTGTCCCCTCTGCCCATCCTGGGAGGACGCTGAGCACACTTGGACTCAGGGCCCAGCTCCCATAGTTCCCCTTGCCCCAGACCACCCATGCTTGCAGTTTCTCCATGTTTAATTTTCACGCAAAACCTCACATTTTTGAATAAGTCTTGATTTCTCAAACCAAAGGAAGCTTTCCACTCCCAAACCCTCATTTTCTTTATAGACAGTCCCCGGGTTATGAATGAGATAGGTTCTGAAGTTCGTCCTAAGTTGAGTTCACATGTACAGTGGAGCAGGTGCACTCACCGGTCACCTGCAGTAGCCTCCGTTCATATGTGCCAGCCGTGTGTAAGTTGGATGTTTGTGCTGCGGAGACTGTATAGCACCCACCTAATTCTGTCATTCCCAGGGTCGTGGTGTGGGGCTAAGCCCAGAGGGTGCTACCCCCTGGGAGCCTGGGGGGTGGAGCCTGGCAAAGGTGTATAAGGCTGACCTACATTGCAGGGGTGACCCACAACCCGTTGGAGTCCTTGGTCTTGCTGCTGGGCCGGGTCCCAAGAAGGCCCTGGGCAACTATGTGACCACGGAGCCTGTTATTATGAAATAATCCCACTTGTCTACTATAAACTTTTGGTACTATGCTGCTTTAGACAGAATGAAGACGGTTTGGGGAAATCAATCAGTGGGCTCCAATGCGTGGCTCCCTCAGTGGCACTGCAAGCCGGCCACAGAACAGAGGGACACTGACTTGTACACAGCTCTGCCCAGGGCTCTGGCTGGGTTGTGTTCCCACAGCTTTATAGATTACTAACTTCTACTGTCCGCTGTGTGCCACATGCTGACCAGGTCAAAGGTCCCCATCTGATGAGGGTCCTCAGGCTGGGAGGACTCCCTGCAGGGTCCTGGAGGCCCGAGGGGTGCAGGGTAGCACAAGGGGCTTAGCGTGCTGCCCGCGTCTCTCTTCTTCCCTTCTGAAGCCACCAATTCCCCTCCCAGGACACCCTATTCATGGCAAGGGCAGACTTCAGTAACCGGTCAAGAAAAGTGAGAAAAGTGAGCTGAGAAAACCCGAGGTGATGTGTGGGGGAAGATCCTCCACTCTGGGACCGAGCAGATTTGTCTTTCCAGCCCAGAAGGAAGTATGATTTCCACATGACTTAATTAATTATAATTCACGGTTCATGTAATTCTTTCTACATAGATCAAACAAAATTGGTCTTGTTTTTTTATTCTAGGAAGGCACAGTTGTTACCAGTCTTCTGGAACCTAAGGAGAGCAAGTCCCCTGATGGGGAGATATGTACGCACGGAATTTTAAAAGCTCACCTTCGGCTCTGCTCCTCCCAGCTCCCTCCCTCCGCAGAGCCATCTGCCTGGGTGAAGTCACTTGAAAGAATCAGAGCCCCTGTATTTATTTGGGAAGCTACTGGCTGCAGAAAGCCCTTTGTTCTGATGACCACCAAGACATTGGCCATATTTGTAACGGTGGTGGCTGTTTCTGCAAGTGTTCTTTTCTCTGTTTAGAATAACACCTGTCGTAATTCACACATCTTACCTTTGTGTCATCCAGGGCACCAGGAAGACTGACTACAGGGTCAATAGGTGGGTAAATTGCATTCGTATATTTTAAATGTCATTGTGATATATCTTTACACAAGCCACACACGGAGTCAACCTATGGTCAGGTTGCCAGTCTACACGGGGATAATTTGAGTATTAAAAGATGTAAATACATATTCAGTAAGCTTCTCTCTTACTATTGTGTGTTTTTAGAATTTTCGGTAGTTTTAGAATTTTCATACATAATAACTGTTTTAGTCCTAAGCATGATATGACCTTTATATATTTATTCAATATATAAATAAATGATGGTGCACTATTCAAAGCATCTTGGCTCTTTTTTCTATTATAAACTCATTGAAAAGTGTAAAGAAATCAGGCCTAAGGCAAGACAAAACTTTCTCTGTGGAATTGCAAATAAGTGAGTAAGATAGCCCAGGCTCCAGCGGGCCGTCCAGCTCCGATGTGCACAGTCAATAGAGCTTCGGGAAATGGGCTGCTGCAGACAGTGTCACTGACGGAAAACCTCCTGCCGTGTGTGCCTGTGTGTTCCAGTGTGCCCACACACTGAGGTAGGCATTTATTTTTCTGGAAAGTTAAGAACGAATAAACATTTCAGGAAAGAGAAACAGAAGAGTTTATTTTATAGCTGTCTATTCTGTTTAAACTTATTTTTAATTATGAAAAACACAGCAGCAGAAATGTTCTTGGTGTAATCAAAAACCACTTTTTTTCTTTATTTCCCTATGTGGAAAAAAAGCTATAAATAGATTATTTTCAAATAAATATGTTGTGGCCTATTGGGGGGTTGATTAATAGATGACATATAAATGCAGAGAATTTACTTTGATCCTGTACATCGTCTGTGTTTATGAAAGTTTAAACCTGGTTTTTGGCATCTTTGCTGTGCTTTCTAGAGTGACATCATTATCCCACTACTTTGCAAGTCCCCTGTCACATGCAGGGGACACTTCCTGGTCAGTGCTCTGTGCTGGTGGCAGAGGCCCGTGTTCTTTCTCCTGCTCAGGCTGGGGCTGAGGCTGAGGCCGTGAGCTTACCAGGTGGTGCAGCCGAGCCAGTACTGCTGCTTCTGGGAATCACAGGGGCCCCAGAATCACTTTCTGGGGTTGCTGGCACTTTATCACCCGGTGGTTTTATGGTTCACGTTCTAAAGGCACAGAGTGGTTTTATGGTTCACTTTCTAAACACGTGGACACTTGTCGTCACCTGCAACTTCACAAATGTGTGAAGAGCAGCAGAAGCCAAACCCACCACTGGGCAGGGCCGTGTCTCTGACACCTGCTGGTTTGCCCTGTGAGCTTTCTTTTCACCAACAAGAAGTTGTTAAAAACAAAGCCAGGGAGATGCTTAGGTAGAGAAGAAAAGCTTGCTGACACGGTTTCCAGGGTCTAATGAGGAACCGACCGTGTGAGAGGCCCCTGCCTGCTCCTCACACTGAAAATTCAGAATTTTCTTTTGGTCCCAATAACAAGAATGTCACATATCACATTGGATCCTTTCTCAAAACGATGTTCACATGCGGGAATAATTTGGGGCAGAGCAATGGGAAGTGGGAGAGAGGGTTGGGAGGTAGCTGTTTTGGTGACCTGTTATTTCTTTGGAAAAGGTAACACTACATCGGGAAAGCCATGGCAATGGAATAACAGCCTTCATCACCATCAGCCAAGTTTGTCTGTGATGCTTCAGATATCTTAAACCCGGGGGTCTCTCTGTTAAAAGGTAGATAAGTGGTCCCACCTCATTACCCAAAACACAAAGTTTTGAGATGAACACAGATGCCGTGCCCTGCGCTCTCCACTCTGACTGTCAGGGACCAGGCTGCCTCCTGGGATACTTGAGTTAAAATTAAAGAACCCACGGGGGGGGGGAACAGAACGGCAGGTGGTTGGTGGTTCTTTGTTCACTACAGGGAATACCAGTAGCAATTGTCTCTTCTTGGTGATCAAACCTGAGATTTGAAGAAGTCTGGGGGGAAAGACAGTTGTGGGGGGTGGTGCACAATTCAAAGCATCTTGGCTCATCACGCTCCTCCTCCCGGCTCCATCTGTAACCCTCCCTTGACGTCCTCCAGACCCCTTCACTCGTGAGACTCTCTGGAATGCTCCCTGCTCACACGGGGATCACCAAGGAAGGGGGAGAACCCAGCTAGGAGAGAAGACATACAAAAAGAAGGTGAAACAAGGAGATAAGTACCTGGAGGCCATAAAACGCACCGTCTGTCAGACACCAGCATCAAGTCAGGACTCAGTTGAGACGGATAGCACCCCTGAGAGCAGCCTCTGGAGCCAGCATGAGCCAAGTCAGGACTGATTTCTGGGTATTTTTCTCTTTCCCATGACACTGCTGCTGTCTGTCCCTGTATCCCTGGCTCCTGTGTGGGGAGGATCCAGCACATTCCAGGGTCCTCAGGCCAGTGTGGCTCTCTGACACTGTGGCTCCCGGCATGGAAGGCCCATCTGGGTTCCACGTTTCAGAAGCTGAAGGCCTCGGAGCCCCACCTTGCCCCACACCAGGGGCCGACAGCTCCCAGTGCTCAGCCATTGTCCTGCATGGGCTGTGTGGACTCTTCTCCCAGACTCTGAAACTGCAGCTGCCTGGGTGCAAACCCTGAGAAGACCTGGGGTGGTCGCACTGGTCAAAAACATCCTCCCAGCAGGTGGGCTGGGTAATCTGACATTGAGGTAAGATTTTACTCCACATAATTTGGTGTTAAATGAAACACATCAGATGCTTTTATTTAGTATTTAAGCCTCAGAGGAAATACTGTCTATTCACAAAATAATTTTTGTCTTCCGTTCAACATGACAAAGAAGAAGTATTTTAATTCTGTCATAAACGGTGGCCTCTACATGCCTTTTATAACTTTGGAATTTGGGAAACATTGTTCCCCATAGAAATATAAACTCATTTACAAATTAAGCTTTACTGTACAATCAGTTTGTACATTGGAAACTGATGCAACATGATTCTTTTTTATTTTGACCCATAAATGTTAAGGAATGCTGTCACCTCCCAAAGGCAGGTCACTGGCTGGCTCGTCTGGGCAGCCTGGGGGCGGAGCAGTGGCTTTTCCAGATGGCAGACGTCCCCAGGTGCTCCTATTGTCACCACACCCTGCACCGATGACTCCATCCCAGGCCAGGCCTGAGCTGGGTTCTAGCAGAGGCTCAGCCCACGGCCTACACAGGGCCGCATCCTGCCATGGAGAGAAAGGACGTAGCAATTACGTTCAGAGACATTCAGAGATCACGTAATAGCAGAGACTAAAGCTCTGCCGGAGGAGAATGACAGACCCGTGAGGGGTGAAATCCTTTCCTTTCTCTTCCTCGTAGAATCCTTATTCACACCAGGTCATTAACAAGACCAGCACAGAACATGGGTCTGACAGCAGGAGCCAGGCAGGTGAGAAGGAGGGATTATAAACATTCATGCCAATCCCAGCAGAGCTCATCAAGGGAACATGCCTGGATTTGGGTCTAAAGCTTTAAGTGGAAGTGGCAAAATGGATTTCTGGAGTGACCTCTTCCCACACTCCCCTCAGGAACCCACAGCAGGTGGTCAAGTCAACATTCTGCGTCTGCGTGGCCCCCTCAGCATTACTTTTTCTCCTTCAGATAAGACTAAAAAATCTTAATTTGGCAGCCCTCGTAAAGTCCTTCTGTGCAACTGTGGCAGGACCAGGTCTGGAACCCGGCGTTCATGCTAGGAAAGGTTTAGGAATAGCAATTCCAAGACTGCCCCACAAACAGCAGAACCCAGATTAATGCTAAGTTCTCATAACCATTAAGAACGATCAGTGGTTTTATTTGGCCACTTCACTATACCTACAGCACAAGGGGAGAAGCTTCTTTCAGCCATAAGAATGACCTGTGGCCTGGGCTGGCCACCTAAGACTGCCACATCCCTCCAGACGCATTATATGCCCACCGGTGCATCCGTGACCCACTCTGGACCAAGCACTGCCCTGAAATGTGTAGGGATTGGTAAGAAAGCTCTCCCTCCTGAGGTCAAGGTCATCCTTTCCATCAGACGGAGAAAACAAGCATGAAAGGAAACTGGCCACCACCCCCTCCACGAGAGTAGAGCTGCGGACACACACGGGGAGCAGGGGAACAGAGTTCCCACCACACTGGTGCTCTGGAGCCGCCACACCAGAAGACAGTCTAGACCAGCGGTTTTCAACCTGTGGGTTGTGACCCACAGGAACTGTATTAAAGGGCCACAGCATTAGAACCACTGGTCTAGACCTTATGTGGATCCAACCATTTCCCTTTAGGTTCAATCTACATTGAGCTGAATTGCTGTCACTTGTGACTCTAAGATTCCTGACTGGTGCCCCTCAATGTTTTTTTGAAAAAGTACATTGTGGAAATCACATAAAAACAAAAACTACAGCTTGCTTTCACAAAGGGTCCATAGCAGTCACACAGGCCCAGCTCTTACCCGCTTATCACTTCTTAATTTCATAACAAAGAAAATGAATACCCTGTTTTTCTTTTTTTAAATAACTTTGAGTTCTTGTAGGGGTCTTCTAATTAAATCATTAAGCTGTTTAACGGAAATCCCAGAAACACATTTCTTTGTCTAGAAGTCAATGAGCATTTTATAACATTAATTTTTTAATCAGACTGATACTCCAGGAAACTTTTTCAACAAAGCAGCAGGTGAGATCCTGCTGTCAAGGGGGAAGCTGCTGTGTTGGTAGCCACATCCGTCACAGGTGGTGGGTCCACCCAGCCCCTAATCCCAGAATACCAGGGCTGTAGTTCAAGGACCCTCATCCACACCTGGAGATGGGGGAGTTTGTTCACAGAAAGGAAAGTTTCTGACCCACCTGCAGTATATCCTTGACTAGAAAACCAGAAGACGGCTTGGTTTGGAGGCAAATACCTTTTTGATAGGGAGGGGTTTGTGGAGGAAGATGGAAGACCTCTCACGAGACCCCCCCCTTTGAGACAGGAGTGGGGGGCCTGGAGGAGCATGTGTGTTGTGTTACAGAGGGAGGGGAGAGTTATCTCCATGAGAGAAGCAGTAACTACTTGGCAGAGCTGCTTAAAAATAAAATATAAAGGGGTTAGGGGCAGATTTCCTCTATGGATTTACTTGACTCACTTTGTCCATCAAAGCACAGTCCAGTCACCCCAGAAAATGACTCAGTCCACCTTACTACAGATACCAAATGCCAACAGAAGAAGGTGCACAGAGGAAGGACATTTATGTGTAAAGTAGCTGGTTTGTCTGGTGGACTGTACGACCCAGAGAAAAAAGAGGAAGACAGCTTGCAATGACCGGGTTGATTGTAATCTCAAATGCCATTTTTGAAATGTTTTAGTGATTTTGCTATGAAGATAAAGTAAAATACTGCTAAACGCACCCTGTTTCAGTGGGTCTAAGCGTCACTCCATAAACACAGCCTGTTGTTCAGTATTCCACGTTCCGAGATTCCTGCTCAGAGATCACAGCGCACAGTGAGATCTGTTTGCAGCTGAACTGACACCCTGACCAACTTTCCCTCTCCTGATTGTGCCAGTTAGTCCGATAGAACACACCGTTTCTTTTTAACATGATGCAAAGCATATAACTTCTTGCAGATATAGGTCTTAAGGAGGCTTACATATGATTTGTGAGAAGACTTTCAAAGAAGAGACTAAATATTTGGTGTTTTCCCCAACTCTTGAACTGAGTTACGGATCATTCCCCACTTTCCCCACTGTGTGCACAGATGTAAGTAACAACATCTATTTAGAAAGCCTCTGTGCCTAGGATGTAGGGCAGACCGGCAGCAGAGGCCCTGCAGGTGCTGTGTGCACGCGTGTGCAGCCGTGTGTGGCTCCACGCTGGCATCCTGCTAACGGCAGAGGTCCTGAAGCTTAGGTATATTCTTGGAGTGACCCAATTCACTCAATCACCTCCCAGATATAATGAGAGGCTACTGAAGGGTCCCGGGCCCCGGCGGATTTGAAGCCTTTGTCCTTATTTCAGGATATCTTTGTTCCAGTAACAATGAGTGACATCCCACATAATACAGTGCCATTTGTACAGCTGCCGGCCGAAACTTCCTGTGTCAAACAAGGCAGAGGGATTTCTGACAGGCCTGGGTGGGTTAGCAAGGCAGGAATCCAAACAATGCCGGGATTTCCAGGATTTTCTCTTGTTGAAGATGAAACCAAATGTGCGGGGGATAAAGGAAATGGCGATATTCCAGAGGGACAGCTGATGTCGTTAGGACTGGGCTCACACATCTGGGAACCAACCGGAACCAGGGAGGCAGGCTTGCCCTCTACCCCAGGTGGCTTGTGTAGCTCACAGACATCCTGTGTTATTTTCTTGAGATTTGAAGATAGGCATTGAATTAGTCCTTTTCCAAAGACCATCATTTATGAAAATAGATGTTTTTCTCAAATTCTTGAAAATGTGCTTTTGCCATTTCATTCATTTTGGGTGTTTAAAAACCTGTCAAATAAAGAAAGCAAAGCAATATTTCCTTTTAACAAAGTGTCACTAAAAAGCAAAGTGGGAGGCATCTGCTTTCTGACTGAAAGTTATATGACAAAGCTTAGATACCATGTTTCCCTGAAAATAAGACCTATCCCAAAAATAAGCCCTAGCAGGATTTCTATGAATTTGTTAAATATAAGCCTTCCCCCAATAATAAGACCCAGTGATGGGCCATGCATTTTGGCACAGAGAGTAAGACATCCCCTGAAAATAAGCCCTAGTGTGTCTTCTTGAAAAAAAAATAAATATAAGACAGTGTCTTATTTTCAGGGAAACACGGTAGTAATCAAATCAGTGTGGTCCTGGCATCATAGCAGAGACAGAGATAAGTGGAGCAGAGCAGAACGCCCAGAAATAAATCCAGATAAATACGCTTAACTAATTTTTGACAATTGCCCTAAGAGGAGACAAATGAGAATGGACAGTCTCTTCAACATGTAGTGCTGGGAAAACCAGGTCCCCAAATGCAAGGGAATGAAATTACATTATTATCTCACACCATGTGCAAAGCCCACTCAAAATAGGTAAAATACCTAAATACAAGACCCGACATCATGAAACTTCTAGACATGAACATAGGAAAAATCTTGGCATTGGTGGTGCTGGTGGTTTTTTAATATTACATAAAAGCTTAGACTATGAACACAAAAAATAAACAAATGAGCCTACATTAAACTGAAAAAGGCTTCTTCACAGCCAAAGAAAACAATCATGACATGTTAATAAAAAGGCAACCTATAGACTAGAAAAAATAATTTCAAACTCTATATCTAATAAGGAATTAAATATCCCAAATTTATAAAGAAGAACTCTTAAAATGCAATAGCAGAAAAAGGACCCAATTTTAAAAAATGGTCAAAATACTTGAACCAACATTTCTCCAAAAGAAACTTAGGAATGGGCGATAGGTGTGTGGACACTTAGTACACTCTGGGTGGAAATGTAGATTGGCTCAGCCACTGTGGAAAAGAGCACAGAGGGACTTAAACCATTTAAAAATAGAACTACCTTGTGATGAGAAATCCCTCCTCCGGCTACGTACCCAAAGAAGATGAAATCACTAATCACCACCACTTGGGAACAGCCTTGCCTTCTGCCCCGAGCAGTTTGCAGACAGCTGCTCCCCTGTGCTGACTGTGGCACTGCTTACTACAAACAAGAATGACATAACCTAAGTGTCCCTTGATGCACAAATAGATAAAGAAAACGTGGCCTGGATATATGCAGAATGGAATATAGTCAGCCTTTAAAAGAAGATTTCACCATTTGACACAACTTGTAAGACCCAAGGGACTCTATGCTAAGTAAAGAGGCCAGACCCCTTGGGCGGTGCCTTACATATCCAGGACCAGTGCAGATTGTCCCTGCAGCCAGCTGGACCAGAGACTGAACCAAACGAGCTAGCAGCAGACACTTGATCTTGGACGAGAGAGAAGTTTGGGTATCTGCTCCTAATGGGCACTCTGATAAAATATTCTGGTTATGACGTAACATTATACTAAAGCCAGTTTCCCTAACTGGACACATCCCAGCCACACGTTGGACTATGGAGTTGGAACATGGTGTCAAAGCTCAGCTGGTGGACAGACCTCAGCTTTATCCAGGGACCTGTGACAGCTTCTGGTCCTTCTTTATTGCAATGGCCTCCTCGCCCTGTTTCAGAGCTCCGTGTAATACACACCCCAATGCTCCAGCCCTGTGACCTTGGCAGGCAACTCAGCCCTGCTGTCCCTCAGGCTTCCCATCTATGAAACGAGATGGTAGCCCGTGGTCTGCGGCAGTGTGGGGCCAGGCTGACCCAGCTGATGTGTTTAAAGCCCTTAGGGCAGTGATTTTCAACTAGCGAGAGGATCTTAGGTATACTGAGAACATTTTTAAAGATCATTAACTAAATTATTTTCAGAGGAAGTTCTAAACACAGTAAGTACACTCTTTTTTTTCATGACCTTTTTGATCAACGTGATTTAAATGTGCCGCAGAACTTTAAGCGAAGGTACGAGGGTGCTGTGAGATGAGAAAGGTTGAAAACCCCTGGTTAGAGCAAGACGTGTTGTCTTTAATAAGAGTCCAGTAAATACCAGCAGATACGTTGATCATGAATCATGACTCTTTCACCTGCTCTTTACGGAACTCTTATCGAAAACAATCACATAATTCAAGAATCTGTGTGCAGGTTCAGCATCCCGAATCTGAAAATCTGAAATTCCAAATACCTCCAAGTCCAGAACTCTTAAAACACGAACACAAAGAGCCAAGAAAATGCTTGGGAAACATTTGAGAGTTTAGATTTAGGAATCTAGAATACTCAACCACTAAGCCTGATGCGAATATTATAAGATCAAAAATATTCATAATCCGAAATACTGCTGGTCCTGAGCACTTTGGCTAAGGGGTGCAGGTGGCTAAGAATTTCTTTCAGAAGCTCCCTAAGAGAGTCCTCGTGTTACCCTTCTCCTTCTTATCTCCTGCTCAGGTCTCTACAGAGGAAGAAAGACGGATGAAGGCGGTTCTGTTTGCCCACAGACGTGGCACGGCATCTCAAGCTACCAGTCCTGTTCTCGCGGCCTCCTGGATGGCCACCCTTCATCAGCTTTGCCACTTTCTTTGGAAATTTTAAGGTTTTCCCTGCGTGAGGAGGAGAGATGAGCACAGCACACTCCCTCCTGACAAAGGTGACCTGCCAGGACGGTCCCCATCTGGGCCTGGGTCCTCTGGCACATCCCCGACTGCCACTGAGGCCCCACCAAGTCCTTCTCTCTCCTCTGACCTGTGTGGGGTCAGAAATGACCCCCATCTATTCTCACCCAGGATTCTGACCTAAAAGATATTTCTCTTCTTATATTTGCAGTTTTTGAATTCCTTCCAGGGTGTATTTGCATTTGTTCCAATAGTAAAAAAAAAAGTATATTTTATCATTTACCTTTTTTTTTTGTTGTTGTTGTTTTTCCCGAAAAGCACACGCCCTCTAAGTACTAAATGGCTGGTGGTGTGCTGGGCCAGGGAGTCCCAGGTAGAATCCAGCGAAATCCCTGAGTGTGCCGGGCTCCCGGCCTGGGGGAGGAGCGGACGTGTGAACAGACCATGGAGATGAAGGGAGGTGGGTGAAGACTCAGGGGACCCCCACACCCCGGGAACCACTGATGATGTTACTGCTGCTGCTCAGGGGAGAAGGACCCAGGAGATTGCTGCCACCCTCCTCCCTCTCCCATCCTTCCCAGAACTCTGTGCCTAAGGCCAGCTCAGGGTGAGTTATCCCCTCCCCGCTAGAGAGAGAAGGCTGAGGGCATTCTCTCCCCGGGCATGAGGGAAGGGGGAGGGTGGCAGCTTCTCCCTACAGCCCGGAGCAGCTGCGTGCCCCAGCAAGTGTTCAGCCAAGATGAAGGACTCAGTGTTGGGACTGAAATAGCCCAGTCGAGAGCAGCCAGCTGGAGGCCCCATGTGCGGCAGGCAGATTCCACCCACAGGGGCAGCTGCAGCAGCAACACTCCAGCTGCAGGGGGTCAGCTGCAGGGGGTCACCTGCAGCCAGCTACCCAGAAAGCAGCAGGCCAGTAGGGAAAACAGAACTGGTGGTAAAGGTCCCCAGCCAGGTTTGTCCTCTTCCTCAAGGAAAGAAGGTCGTGTGCTCACAAGGACAGGCAATGACTTGCCACGGCTTATCTCCTTCTGTTCCAAATACTTCTCATAGTTGGCCGAGAGGAGAGTCCAGCCACCCGTATCACCCATAACGCCTGCTCCCCTCCCCGTTCTCCAGCCTTTCTCCTTGACAACTCTGCACCAGCTGTGGTTGAGGGCAGGCGATGGTGCTCCCGGGGCTCGGGGGTAGTGGTGATTGAGTGGGGAGCCAGCGATGCCCCCAAAGGCAAAGGACAAATTCCAGAGGCTGTGATGAGCATAGGTATATAGGTAAGCCCGTATACCACCTACAATAACAACAACAACAGCAATAGCAACAACACCCAATTGTAAAACTGAGACAGGAAAAACTATTCAGAGGTGGTGGTGTCACGTCCACGGCCCTGTGTGCTAGCCGGTATTAACTTTGATTACTTGAGGTTTGAAACAACATGCTTAGATCTGGGAGACACACAAGGCACATTGTCACCTGGGGATGTTTCGCCCAGCACAGAGTCATGTGGAGGGCATGTGATCCGAATCCTGCCCACCAGGGAGCAATTATCTTTTACTGGCAGTCTGCAGACACCACTGAAAAATGCTCTTCTATGATCAAATAATGAATGCTTTCACATCAAACAGGAATTTCTTGTCTACACCCGAGGCGAATATTGGATGTCATTTCTCTGCTTGGCATTTTGATATAACTAAGCAATAATCTCCAAATAATCCCGTGTTCGTATACACCAGGTAACGAGTGTTATATGTAAAAGTACAGCACTTAGTAGGGGACATCAGAGACACTCAATGCATAACGAAAATTGTATATCAAAGTGTAATTTTTCTTTTACAGTTTTATAGGAAGTTGACAAAAAGCAGACAGGCAAAATTTTCCCAGTAATGAAAACAGCCCCAAATTTAATTCTCTCAAAAGGATTCTCTCATTGTGAGTCAAGTCAGAGACGGAACAAGTCTTTGTAATTCTATCTAAGAGAAAGCATCGCTGCAAAGCAATTGTAATCAATGTCGTCGAAATAATTTCTATGGATGTGATAAACTTATACTTCTATATGAAGAAATTCTGGACTGGGATTTTAAGCCCAGCTGATCTTTTAAAGGCAAACTGATTACCATCTTGAATATAAAGGCAGAATAAACCACATGGCATAGTTTATGTTTACCTTTATCGAAGGAGGCAAAAAGATGTAAGCAATTATTTAACTGAATCTGCTCAACATCATCGATTATTTAGAACCAGAAGAACTGCTTCCTAAATATCAGGTTTTCTTGCTTAAAGTTTATCCAGGTAATTGCCTCAGGTCTCCAAAACGCTTTGCTAAAAATGTGCACTCAGGAAATGTGTCTACAAGGAAAACAAATGCAGGGTTGATAATCCTCTTCTTCAACAAGTTTAAGTTAATTTAACTTGATATTTATGAAACGCCTATTTTGTGCTAGCTGATAATGGGAGCCTTTGGTGGTGAGCCTTTCTCCTGATGACACTGACTCTGAGGGCATGCCACACTGTCCGCAGCCCACACCCACACCACCTTCAGAGCCCCACCTGCTCCTCCACTCTGGCCACTCCATCCAGCGCTGCTGCCTCCGCCTGGCACAAAGGAACCCCAGCTGACCTGCTTCAAGGTGGAATGTCACCTCCTTTATGAGTTCTTCTCCGATACGGTTCATCTGCAGTTAATCTCTCAGAGAGCTTAAAAGAATGCTGCATATCCACACATGCTAGTGTGGAAAAGTGCCCAAGACACATTCAATTCAAAAGAAATCAACACAAGTCCATGTGGGTTACTCCCAGGCATCACTGACTATGTCCATCCCCTGCCCACTCAGCCCTGGAAGGTGCAGCTGACCGCATCTGGCCGGGGCAGGCATAGGTCAGGGACCCAGGCAAGACTTCAGGTATTTTTCCCAGCTTCCTCCTGAGTTCGTCCATCCCAGCGGCCTTTCCTCCGTGGTTCTACTTCTCACCAGGCTCTGTTATTAATAGGTGTTCTCTAGTTGGCCCCTTCTATCCTGGGGGCTGCAGCTTCCTGCCCCTCTGGTCTCTGGGGATCTCACTGGGTCTTGCCCACATTCGCCTGCAGGACTGAACCAGTTCAAAAAGTAGTTTAAATGATGTCTTGGTACTTTCATTCCTTTGTAGAGGTCTTCTGAAAACCAAAGCACTGAGGGTGCCAAAAAAATGTAGGCTCATTTTAAGAAAGGAAAAAAAAACTGTATTAAAATTGTAATACTCAAGTCACACTTGATTTCTGCAGTTACAAAAGATACAAGAAACAATATACAAGTTAACAAATGTTATTGGCATATATTCGGTATTATGTATTATAATTTTTATTTTTTATTTTTTGTAGAGATGGAGTCTCACTTTATTGCCCTGGGTAGAGTGCCAGGGCGTCACAGCTTACAGCAACCTCCAATTCCTGGGCTTAGGTGATTCTTCTGCCTCAGCCTCCTGAGTAGCTGGGACTACAGGTGCCCACCACAACGCCTGGCTATTTTTTGTTACAATTTGGCAAGGGCCGGGTTCAAACCCGCCACCCTCAGTATAAGGGGCTTGGTGCCCTACTTACTGAGCCACAGGTGCTGCCCGCATATTATAATTTTAATACAGCTTTTTCATTTCATAAAATGTACACACATTTTTGGCACCCTCTGTGTGTGTGTGCATATGTATATATGTGAACAGAATAAAACTTATTTAGTTTTTTCATTGCATTGCCATAAAGATCTGTTGGATTCTTTTATGAAGTTGAGATACATGGTGAGATCTTGGAAATCTCCTTTTTCCTATATATTGAAAGGTTTTGCTATTCATCCTCCCAGGGATTATAACGGTTCCATTTATGATTACTCAGCAATTATTCCCACCAGTGCTAAAAAAGACTAAAATGATAAGAAATGGAAGTGAGGTGGAAGGCCCTGGACGGCGATGTAATCGTGGAAAAGATCATCGTTTCCGGTTTTCTTGCCCCGTTTGCTGAAGGACTACAGGATCTTCCAAAAACATCTGGGGGCAGTCTGGCTGCAGCACCCTGTGGATTGTTGTATCTCCTGAGGGGCAGAATTTAGAGTTCAGAACTTCTTCTCTTCTGTCCCTAATTAATGGCAAAGAAGAGAACGGACAGAGAAAACCGCTCACCCTCGAAGATGAGCAGACGATGGACAGACAGGCCCAGGGAGCAGCACTCTGGACTCCAGTGACGGCAGGAAACTGTGACCCAGGCCCCGTCGCACATGTCAGGTCTTTAGAAAAAGAATTATGCACATGAATTGCTGAGTTTTATTACTAATTATCTGCCGCTGCATTACAGATGACCCCAGATGCGGTGGCTTAGAGCGCACACACCGAAGCTCTGGGTTCCTTTGCGTCTGGCCTGTGGCACAGCATGGCTGGACCTCGGTGATGGTCCCCCCCCAGATGGTCCACCCCCAAGACAATCCTCCCCTAAGGTGGTTCTCCCCGTGACAGTCCTCCCCTGAGATGATCCTCCCCAGAGACAATCCTTCCCAACAGTCCTCCCCCGTGATGGTCCTCCACTGTGATGGTCCTCCCCTGAGATGATTCTCCCCAGAGACAATCCTCCCCAACAGTCCTCCCCCGTGATGGTCCTCCCCTGAGATGGTCCTCCCTGGAAAGAATCCTCCCCGACAGTCCTCCCCCGTGATGGTCCTCCCCTGAGATGGTCCTCCCTGGAAAGAATCCTCCCTGACAGTCCTTCCCTGTGACGGTCCTCCCCAGTGGCAGTCCTCCTCCAATACGGTCCTCCCTGAGATGGTCCTCCCCCGTGACAGGCCACCCTGAGATGATCTTCCCCTGTGATGGTCCTTCCACAGGCTGTGGCCCCCTTGTGACCAGGCTGTGGTCATTGAAGTTCAGCCAGGGAAGCTATTGCTTCCAAGCTGAAGGCTGGTGGTGGGATGTAGCTGCTCACAGGCTGCCGGTGGTGGTGCCTCCATTCTTCCGTCCAGTGCTAAAGCCTCAGCCCAGGAAAGCAGTGGGGTCTGCTCACAAAGCACAGGGCACATGTTTGGTAATCTGATCATTGAGATGAGATCCCCCCTCCTTGCCTTTACTGAATTCTGTTGATGAGAACCAGCCCACCAGGTCACCACAGCCTCCAGGGGCCTGGGTTACCCCATGGTGTGGGTCTCAGGGAGAAGCAGCTCTCTGTACCTGTTTAGAATTCTGCCCATGACAAATAACATTTCTGAGCACAACCAGGAATGATGGTGTTCTCAGGCAAGAATTCTCTCATTTTGATAAAAAAATTAGAGAATTCTTGGGCAGTGCCTGTGGCTCAAGGAGTAGGGCGCCGGCCCCATATACTGGGGGTGGCGGGTTCAAGCCCAGCCCCAGCCAAAACTGCAAAAAAAAAAAAAAAATTATAGAATTCTTTATCATAAAGGTACTTTTCATTGTGCCTTTATTCTTATTTCTATAAATTATTTGCATAAGATTTTAAAATATTTAAAATGAACAAATTCAAGGGGTCTACTCAGACCCAGATGGCACATATTTCTCCAGGGGTGCTGAGGGGTCACTGTGAGCACAGTCTCAGCACTGTGGGGGTTCACTGTGAGCACAGCCTCAGCACTGTGGGGGTTCACTGTGAGCACAGCCTCAGCACTGTGAGGGTTCACTGTGAGCACAGCCTCAGCACTGTGAGGGTTCACTGTGAGGGTTCACTGTGAGCACCGCCGCAGCACTGTGGGGGGTCACTGTGAGGGTTCCCTGTGCGCACAGCCTCAGCCCAGAGAGGTTTCCATTTGCTCTCACCCTCAGCCTTGTGAGGGTCAATTTGAGGTCCTCCTCTTCCCTGTGATGGTCACTGTGAGGGTTCACTGTGAGCACAGCCTCAGCACTGTGGGGGTCACTGTGAGCACAGCCCTGTGAGTTTTCACTGAGTTCTCCTCGTTTGGACCATCTGGCAAGAATCTTGTTTCCATGAAGGACCCTCACTGATACAAAAAATACATATAATTTAAACATATTTGTGTTTTCTTTTTTTTTTTTAAGTCTCATAGTTTGGAAAATACCAAAAAGAACCAATATTGGCCATGAGACTGTCATATCATGATAGCTGTAGACAATTTCTGGAAAGGTTGGCCCAGGAAGGGCCAGACCTGCTCTGCGCCTCTGCTGAGTCTGGTTACAGACACGATGACGGGGCCGCTCGGTAGATGGCACCTACTTCCCCTGTGATGACGCCGTTCATTCATTTCTTTCGAAACAAAACCCTGAAGGCTGAAAACACACACGTTGGGGATCGAATGTGGAGAGACAGGGCCTGGACTCTCTCTGGAAGGGAAAACCTTCCCAAACAACTCACGGTTGGTTTCTCATTACTCTGTCCCCTAACATAGGGAATGTTTCCTTACACGAACCTGAGACTCCCCCTGTGAGGGGCTCCTCTGGTACCCCCATCCGACCTGCTTCATGAAGGGCCAGACTCTCCCGTTCTCTCTCTGTGATGCAATTTGAACAACATGGAGGGTCACGACTCACAAATTCCTCGGGAGATAGTTCATGATGACACAGCTTTTCAGACAGGCAGAAACCCAAGCCAGCTGGAGAATAACTTACCTTCCCCTCTCATGGCCTTGAGTCATTGTGAAATGACTATTAGCAGGTGAAAGCCTGGGGGATCTCTAAATATTGATGTAAATAAAATGATGCTTCACATATGGGAGAGATTCTCAAACTAATACATGTGTTGAAATGACCCACAGATGTCCCCTGCTGACAGCAGGACTGACTCGGTTCTAGAAAGCCCGAGAGATGACGTGACCCTGATTCCAGGCCTGTGCCCCATCACTTGTTTTTTTTTGTTGTTGTTGTTGTTGTTCTTGTTAAGGTGAGCTTTATTAAGGAAATTCTTCTCTATTCATAGTTTGTTGAGAATTTTTTTTTGTAATTTTTTTAATTAAATGATAGCTGCATACATCAATACAAACATGGGGTACAGTGTAGTGTTTTCACACACATTCTGAAATACTTTCATCAAGCTGGTTCACATAAATTTCATGTCATTTGCATAGTC
>CAUYTI010082143.1:0-13169 GCA_963575145.1 Galago senegalensis
GTCCCAGCTACTAGGGAGGCAGAGGCAAGAGACTCGCTTGAGCCCAGGAGTTGGAGGTTGCTGTGAGCTGTAATGCCACAGCACTCTACCAGGGGGACAGCTTGAGGCTCTGTCTCAAAAAACAAAACAAACAAAAAAAAAACCTCAATATTTCTTTTCAGAGGCACAATGTTGGTGCTTTAAGATGGGAGCCCAACAACCTCTTTTTTTTTTTTTTTTTTTTGCAGTTTTTGGCTGGAGCTGGGTTTGAACCCACCACCTCCGGCATATGGGGCCGGTGCCCTACTCCTTTGAGCCACAGGCGCTGCCCCTAACCTCCTCTTTTGCTGGCAATTTAATAAACTTTTTTTTTCCTTCTCCTCAAACCACTTGTCCTCATTCTTCTGATGTGGCATCAGGGATAAGTGCTGAACTTTCAGTAACAGCTGGGCTGTAGAGTCAGCATGAGACCAATGGGGAACATGACTGAACTTGATGTTATTCTGGTCAATCCTGGGCACCTTGCGTTTATGCTGCTCAAAGAGTAGAATTTTACAATGTCTAGAATATATGAAGAACTGTTTCAACTCAACAAAAAAAAGACAACCCAATTTAAAAATGGGCAGAGGTGGGTGGCGCCTGTGGCTCAGGTAGTAGGGCACTGGCCTACTAGGGTGGCCAGTTTGAACCCAGCCCCGGTCAAACTGCAAACAAACAAACAAAAAAATAGCCGGGCATTGTGGCAGGCTCCTATAGTACCAGCTACTTGCAAGGCTGAGGCAAAAGAACTCCTTGGGCTTAGAGGGCTTAGGCGATTCTCTTGCCTCAGCCTCCCAAGTAGCTGGACTACAGGCGCCGGCTACAACACCCGGCTATTTTTTTGTTGCAATTTGGCCAGGGCTGGGTTTGAATCATCACCCTCGGTATATGGAGCCTTACCCACTGAGCCACAGGCGCTGCCCAAAAGGGAGGGGTTTTGTTGTTGTTGAGACAGGGTCTCATTTGATCACCCAGACTAGAGCGCAGCAGCACAATCATTGCTCACTGTAGCCTCAAACTCCTGGGCTCAAGCAATCCTCCTGCCTCAGCCTACAAGTAGCCTCCTGAGTAACTGGGACTCTAAGTGTCCGCCATTATGTCTAGTTAATTCTTTCTATTTTTTTGTATAATCAGGTTCTTGCTCCTGCTCAGGCTGGTCTTGAATGGCTTGGCGCCTGTAGCTCAAGCGGCTAAGGCACCAGCCACGTACACCTAAGGTGGTGGGTTGGAATCCCCAGCCTGGGTCCGCCAAACAACAATGATGGCTGCAACCAAAAAATGGCCAGGCGTTGTGGTGGACGCCTGTAGTCCCAGCTACTTGGGAGGCTGAGGCAGGAGACTCGCTTGAGCCCAGGAGTTGGAGGTTGCTGTGAGCTGTGATGCCATGGCACTCTACCCAGGGGGATAGCTTGAGGCTCCGTCTCAAAAAAGAAAAAAAAAGTAATACCTCAGCCTTAGCCTCCCAAAGTTCTGGGATTACAGGCATGAACCACTGCCCCTGGCTTTTATTGAGTGGTATTCCATATTAATACAACACAGTTTGTTATCCATTCATATGTTAATATACTTTTAGCTGTTTTTGGCTTTGAGTTGTTGAAGCTATCTGAACATTCCTGTACAAGCTACTAACAACATTCTTATACAAATCTCTTTATAGATATATGTTTATATTTCTCTTGGGTAAAATTTGTGAATTTTAGTCAAATTCTTATCTTTTTCCTTTCAATTTTTTTTTTTTTTTTTGAGACAGAGCCTCAAGCTGTCACCCTGGGTAGAGTGCTATGGCATCACAGCTCACGGCAACCTCCAACCCTGGGCTCAAGCTATTCTCCTGCCTCTGCCTCCCAAGTAGCTGGGACTACAGGCACCTGCCACAATGCCTGGCTATTTTTTGGTTGCAGCCGTCATTGTTGTTTGGCGGGCCCAGGTTGGATTCAAACCCGCCAGCTCAGGTGTTTGTGGCTGGTGCCTTAGCCACTGAGCCACAGGTGCTGAGCCTCCAAATTATTTTCTTTTCTTTCTTTCTTTCTTTCTTTCTTTCTTTCTTTTTTTTTTTGAGACAGAGTCTCAACCTGTCGCCCTTGGTAGAGTGCCATGGCATCACGCTCACAGCAACCTCCAACTCCTGGGCTCAAGCGAGTCTCCTGCCTCAGCCTCCCAAGTAGCTGGGACTACAGGCGCCCGCCACAGCACCCAGACATTTTTTGGTTGCAGCCATCATTGTTGTTTGGCGGGCCCGGGCTGGGGATTCGAACCCGCCACCTTAGGTGTATGTGGCTGGCGCCTTAGCTGCTTGAGCCACAGGTGCCGAGCCAGTTTTTCTATTTTTAGTAGAGATGGGGTCTTGCTTTTTGCTCAGGCTGGTCTTGAACTTATGAGTGCAAGCAATCCATCCCCATGTGACTCCCAGAGTGCTAGGATTACAGGCGTGAGCCACCACATCTAGTCACTAAATTCTTTTCTTGAGTGAAATTTGAGATTACAGAGTGCACCTTTTAATAAATGGTGCTGGGTGGATCGGTGCCTGTGGCTCAAGCCGCTAAGGTGCCAGCCACATACACCTGAGCTGGCAGGTTCAAATCCAGCTTGGGTCACCAAACAACAATGACGGCTGCAACCAAAAAAATACCTGGGCGTTGTGGCGAGTGCCTATAGTCCCAGCTACTTGGGAGGCGGAGACAGGAGACTCGCTTGAGCCCAGGAGTTGGAGGTTGCTGTGAGTTGTAATGCCATGGCACTCTAACCAGGGCGACAGCTTAAGGCTCTGTCTCAAATAACAATAATAAATAAATAAAATAAATGGTGCTGGAGGGTGGCGCCTCTGGCTCAGTGAGTAGGGCACCAGCTCCATATACCCAGGGTGATGGGCTCAAACCCGGCCCCAGCCAAACTGCAACAAAAAAAAGCTGGGCATTGTGGCAGGTGCCTGTAGTTCCAGCTACTCAGCAGACCGAAGCAAGAGAATTGCTTAAGCCCAAGACCTGGAGGTTGCTATGAGCTGTGATGCCTACCGCCTACCAAGGGCACAAAGTGAGACTGTCTCTAAGATAAATAAATAAATAGTGCTGGAGCGACTGGATGGCCATAAGAAAAGATAACACTGGATCCACATCTCCCATCCAGAAAAACTAAATAGAAATGGATCATAGGTCTAACCATAATGAGATACAGTGGCTCATATCTGTAATTCTAGCACTTTGGGAGGCGGAAGCAGGAGGATTGCTTAACGGCAGGAGTGCAGAACTGGCACAAGAGCAAGACCCTGTCTTTACACAAATACAAAAATTAACCAAGCATAGTGGCACACAGCTGTGGTCTTAGCTACTCAGGAGGCAGAGGCAGGAGGACTGTGTGAACCCGGGAGTTTGAGGTTGCAGTGAACTAGGATGACACCACTGCACTCTAGTCCAGGTAACAGGGTGAGATTCTGTCTCAAAAAAAAAAAAAAAAGGCTAAAACTATAAACTTCTAAAGGAACCCCTTGGAGAATATCTTTGCATCTTTGGGGTAGGTGAAAAAAATTAATTTTATTTATTTATTTATGTATTTTTAGTGAGATAGTCTCACTCTGTGGCCCTTGGTTTTGCAGCAACCTCAAGCTCTTAGGCTGAAGCAATTCTCTTGCCTCAATCTCCCCAGTAGCTAGGACTACAGGTGCCTGCCACACGCCTTTTTTTTTTTTTTTTTTTTGTAGAAAGGAGGTTTCATTCTGGTTCAGGCTGGTCTGAACTCCTGAGGTTAGGGCAATACATTTGCCTCAGCCTCCCAGAATGTTAGGATTATAGGTGAGAGCCACTGCACCTGGCCTGAAAAATTTTTTGATCATAAAGACCTAACAATGAAAGGAAAAAAGATCAGATTTTATCAAAATTAAAAATTTCTGCTCATCAAAAGATATTAAATTGGCTTCAAAACAGTGCAGGTGGTGGGTAAAGGGAGCAATTGATGATGGTATAAAACAAACATGACTGGTCATAAGTTGATAATTATTATGGTTGATTGACAGGTACATGTAAATTCATCGTTATATTATCTTTATAGGCTCCGTGCCCATAGCTCAGTGGTTAGGGTGCAGGCCACATACACTGGGGCTGGGGGTTCAAATTCTGCCCAGGCCTGCGAAACAATAATGACAACTACAACAACAAAAAAAACCCCAAACAGCTAGGCATTGTGGTGGGCACCTATAGTTCCAGCTATTTGGGAGGCTTAGGCAAGAGAATCACTTAAGCCCAAGAGTTGGAGGTTGCTGTGAGCTGTGACACTACAGCACTCTACTAAGGGCGACATAGTTGAGACTCTATCTCAAAACAAACAAACAAACAAAAAATATATATATATACACATATATACATATATATATTCTATTTATACATATTTAAAGTTTTCCATGAGAAAAAAATTTTTTAAAAACTATAGAAAGATTTATAATGTGGCATATAAAACAAAAGGCACAACTAAGAAAATGAATAGGCTAACCACAAACCAAGAAAAATATTTGAAATACATACATTTGGTAAAGGATTTGTATCCACAATACACAGGGTGTGCAAACATTTGGTGTATTTTTATTTTATTTATTTATTGAGACAGAGTCTCACTTTTTTGCCCTAGGTAGAATACCGTGGCACCGTAGCTCACAACAACCTCAAACTCTTGAATTCAAGCTATCCTCTTGCCTCAGTTTTTCATTTTTAGTAGAGATGAGGTCTAGACCTCCCAGAGTGCTAGGATTACAGGAGTGAGCCACTGTGCTCGTGCCTGGCCCCAGTTTGGTGTAGCCAGAGCAAGACCTTGTCTCTAAAAATAGCCGGGTGTTGAGGCTGACGCCTGTAGTCCCAGCTACTTGGGAGGCTGAGGCAAGAGAATCGCTTGAGCCCAAGAGTTTGAGGTTGCTGTGACCTATGATGCCATGGTACTCTACCGAAGGCAACAGAGTAAGACTCTGTCTTAAAAAAAAAAAAGAAAGAGAAAAAAGCATTTAAAGCTCAAATGTGTGCTAAGCCTTTTGGGATATCCTGATAATTCCTAGTACTAAAGAACAAAAAGACAACTCCATAAAAATGAACAAAACACTGAACAGACACTTCACAGACGAAAAACATACACTTTGTGAAAGTTAAAAAAAGCAGGATAGCACTACAGATTCACTAGAATGGGTAAAATTAAAATGACTGACAACCAAATGTTGGTTGAGGATGTGGAGCAACTTATACATTGCTAGTGGGAATAAGAAATATTTGGAAAACCGTTTGGTCTGTCAGTTTCTAACAAAATTAAACACATTTACCAAATGATCCAGAAATTTGTCTATATAGACGCTTAGCTTTTAAATGTCTTGCAAATCCTGATGACCAAGTTTCTATCCTTAGCCAATGTCTCAAGTCACAATAAACACATGGGGTGTCATTTATTGTTAATGATAGTTGATTTAAATCCCTATTTCAATCAGTCTTATTGATAATCCATTTTTTTGGTTATAGTTCTTGTCAAATCTTACTAGATCATCACATCTTTAACCTAGTTATGTGGCTGACTTTGGTCTAACAGAAATTGTAAAATCCTGGGAGAAAGCAATGAGCTGGTGGAGTAAGTGACAAAACGTAATTTTGCGGAGGCAGCATTTTTATGTGATCCCTGTGTCTTTCTGGTTTGAGTCAGAATTATTGACAGCTGTAGTTCTAATACCTAGCAATCCCAGCACTCCAGGATGCCGGGGTGGATGGATTGAGACCAGCCTGAGCAAGAGCAAGCCCCCCCCCATCTCTAAATATAGCCAGGCGTTGTGGCAGGGGCCTGTACTCCCAGCTACTCAGGAGGCTGAGGCAAGAGAATCACTTGAGACCAAGAGTTTGAGATTGCTGTGAGCTGTGATGCCACAGTACTCTATGGAGGGCGACATAGTGAGACTGTCTCAAAAAACAAAAGTGACCTATTAGACCATGTGTGGTGGCTCACATCTATAATCCTAGCACTTTGGGAGGCTAATGTGAAAGGATTGCTTGAGGTCAGGAGTTTGAGACCAGCCTGAGCAAGGAGGAGACACCCTCCTCCCTCCCCCATTGTCTTTATTAAAAATAGAAAAGATTGGCCAGGCGTGGTGTCTTGCACAAGTAGTCCTAGCTACTGGGATGGCTCAAGAGTTTGAGGTTGCTGTGAGCTAAATTGATGGCCATGAGGCTCTAGCCAGGAGCAACAAAATGAGATTCCTAAAAACAAAACAGAACAAACCCCCTGGGTTCCAGGCCTGCTCCTTTCTTGTGAGGTTGAAATTTATTCTGTCTCTTCAGTCCTCAGGTTCCCCTTCTACACAGAGCAGGAGTTGAGGTATGTGAGCCCAATATTAAATACTGGCTCACCATTGCTAGACACTGGGGTGTCTCAGCGTGGTGTTAGCCCTTCTTTAACACCTACCTCTCCAATAATAGCTAACCTCTCTTTTCAGCATCAGTATGAATTAATAATATTTTGTTTCTGGCGCCAGCCACATATACCCAGGCTGGTGGGTTCGAACCCGGCCTAGGCCTGCTAAACAACAATGACAACTGCAACAAAAAAATAGCTGGGCGTCGTGGTGGGCACCTGTAGCCCCAGCTACTTGGGAGGCTGAAGCAAGAGAATTGCTTGAGCCCTAGAGTTTGAGGTTGCTGTGAGCTGTGATGCTACAGCACTCTACCAAGGGCAACATGGTGAGCTCTGTCTCAAAAAACAATTTTTGTTTCCATATTTGTATTGATGTTTACAGTTCTCTGTATAAATAAATAATACTGATTTTCTATTTGCAGCTCAGGAGTGATATCAGCTCTTCCTGTATCATTTGCTTCCTTAAACTGAAAGAAGAAAAACTCCATTCGAAGAGAAAAAAGTAATAGAGCAGGTGGTGATGAACTAATGATTTAAACTTGGGAAACAGCGGCCCACGCACACAGCCCGACTCATTCCCGCCAGCTTCTGGATTTAGCTTCCACAATTTTCTTTCTTTCTTTCTTTCTTTCTTTTTTTTTTTTTTTTTTTTTGAGACAGAGCCTCAAGCTATCCCCCTGGGTAGAGTGCCCGTAGCACCACAGCTCACAGCAACCTCCAAGTCCCAGGCTCAAGCGAGTCTCCTGCCTCAGCCTCCCAAGTAGCTGGGACCACAGGTGCCCACCACAATGCCCGGCTATTTTTTGGTTGCAGCCATCATTGTTGTTTGGCAGACCCTGGCTGGATTCGAACCTGCCACCTTAGGTGTATGTGGCTGGCGCCTTAGCCACTTGAGCCACGGGTGCCGAGCCTCTAATACTTTTCTTAATAAATCTTAAAGTAGCCACCATTAAGTTGACAAAGAGCCATGAAGATGAAGAAGAAAAATAAATAAGGCCTAAGACTTAGGTCTAGGAAAATATTCTGGATGTAGTTTCTAATTCTACTACAGAAACAATGGACAAGGAGGCTCTTCCAGAGCCAGAATTGTGGCTATGAGGTTTTGAGATAAATCCCTAAATTTGCTTCTCTGACTTTTAAGATTAAGATTTAAAAATTGTGTGGCTTCCTTTTCCCCTTCTTAAATGACTCCTTCTGGGAAAGGAAGTTTGCTGCCAAATATGGAACTCTTAAGACTTGGACAGATTTATGTGGTGAGCCACTGTGATTTCCTGCCAGTAGCCAGCAAGGAGCTGAGGCCTCCCACCCACAGCCATGTGGAGGCACCATCTTACAAGTGGACCATCCACCCCAGTCAAGACTGCAAATGACTGGAGCCCTGGCCAACAAATTGACTGCAACCTCACAAGAGACCATGAGCCAGAATCAATCTGTTAAGCCATTCATGGATCCCTAACCTTCTGAAACTATAAGATAATTACTATGGTCTGAATGTTTAATCACTCTCTAAACTCATATGTTTCATGAAATCTAGTCTCTGGTATGATAGTATTAAGAGAAGGGATCTTTGGGAAGTGATTAGATCCTGAAGGCTCTACCCCATGAGTGGAATCAGTGCCATAAAAGAGACCTGATAGCTAGTTAGCCCCTTCCTCCACAGGGACACAGTGACCAGACTCAGTCTGCTGGCACCTTGGATTCCCCAGCCTCTTGAACTATAAGAGGCAAGTCCTGTTGTAAGGAAGTTTCTGAGCCACCTAGTTTATGGTATTCTTGTTATAGAAGCTTGAATAGACTTAGACAGTAATAAGCATCTGTTGCTTCAAGTTGCTAAGTTTTGTCAATTTGTGTTGAGCTCCTATTTTGTTATACAATAAAGGATCATTGATAGAATGTCCCAGTCAAGATGTAGAGAGAGAAGCGCTTCACAATATCTACCTGCCCACCAGTAGCTTAGAAGTGTGGTCTGGTTATATGTGCCTACCACTCCTCAATTTGGCAAATATGAACTTGTACTGTGGTTTTCTTATTCTTGTGCCTCCATCATGTTGAGTGTATGAGGGTGTGGGAAGGACATGATGCTTTATTTAGTTCTCAGAGGGTTAGACCACAATACTGCACAGCATTTGAGTCTGGTCACTGAGCTGGATGCACACTGGAGGGAATTAGGGTGTGTTTGTCTTGGGGAGCAGCAATTGTTAGAGAAAGAATGAAATAGACATTTGATGACCAAAGGATAGTTTGTGGCAGAGATAATACTATATATTCTCCAAATCCCATTTTTCCCCCTCTGGACACAGCTAAATTATGTTTCCCAGTCTTCCAGGCACCCACCAGTGCCTGGGGGTTCTGTGAATTCTGATGAAGAGAATGTGGACAGAAGCGAAGTGCAATTCTTCCAGAACTGGCCCCTGAATGCTCCTGAGCCATTCTCCCTGCTCTGTCCTTCCTCACTAGCTAGTTCATATGCCGCACACCTGCGGAGGACACAGAAGCCCATGGAATTGCAGCAATTATAGAATGAAGAAGCCTGGATCCCTATATGGTGTGTGAGCGTGCACGCACACACACACACACACACACACACACACTGAACCATGGAGTTAGACAGAAATAAACTTTTACTATGTTAAGTCACTAAAACTTGGGGATGTTTTTTATAGCAGCTAAACTGTCCTTACTAGAAAAATTTAACTCCTCTGCTCTAACTTGTAATTCTATAGAGAGTTCACACCGAGTTACTTCACACTTAATTATATGCAGGCAATCCTTGAATTATGTCTATCCATGTCTACAATTCTCTGACAATCATCCCTATGTTCTTAGTGATGGCATTTAAAACCAACAGAATACAAACCATATCTCTTGACCTGGGGCCATCCCCTTCCTTCAAGGGTTAAGAGAATAGACTATAGAGCTCGGATGACTCTGTCAAAAATTACTGGTGTGACCTTCAGCAAGCACTTGACCTCTATGTACTTCAAATTTCCCATCTATAATCTGGAGATGATGATAATAGAGATGCCTTCTATAGTGGGGATTATGAGGTATTAGATTGTTGATCCACACATATTCACTTGCTTCCCTTCTCCACCTCCATGGGAGTATACTTCTCCACCTTATTGATGTTGAGCTTGGCTATATAACTTCATCAGGTTGGTGGAATATGGGGAGAAGTAACAATATGCAAGTTTATACCTTAGACCCCTTTATAACAATGAAAATACATCCTGCATATCAGATATTTACATTACAATTCATAATAGTAGCAAAATTACAGTTATGAAGTAGCAAAAAAATAATTTTATGGTTGGGGGTGACCACAACATGAGGAACTGTATTAAAGAGTTGCAGCATTAGAAGACATTAGGAAGGCTGAGAACCACTTGTAGACTTTAAGAAGCATCACATGTTTCTATTTCTACCTTAAGAGCCTCCACCCTCCACCTGTTCCAGAAAGCCCCAGAGCCTGGAATGAACACATGGGACAGAACCAACCCAGCTATATCCACCCCAGATCTGCAACCTGAAGACACATGTGGACATGACAATAAATATTTACTATTGTCTGCCTCTGATATTTTGTGGTAGTTTGTCACACAGCAAATGCTGACTAATGTAAGAACCGAATTAGTAACTGACACATAGTAAACACTACACACATGCTTGAACATACATTTCCCGGACTCTGGTCTCTCTTTACCTAAAACAGCTCCTGCCCTGCCCTGGAGATAATCTCAATTGTTTTCTCACAGCCACAGAGCCCCGTCCACTACCCCAGGCAATCCTTTTCCTGAAAAACCTCATAAATGAATTTAAAGTATTAAGGTACGACCAGTTGATGTATTTGCCTTGTATTATGTCATATCCATATATCGTTTATTTTTAACTAAATATGCTGGGTGGTAGGAGGAGGAAGGATGTGGAAAGTGGTTTCATAAAAACATGACCATTGCTCCTGAAGGAAAACTCTTCTTCAATTTACACTATTGATGATTATGAGTATTCTTTTTCAGCAATAAAACTTGCTATAAATAAACAACTGCTGGTACAGTCCTGTTCTATTAGTGTCCCTCTTCTTAGCTCCCAGATTAAATTGTAAGGGCATGAGCAGAGAAACTGTCTTATCATCCACCTCCACAGCACTGGGTCTAGGGCTGGACATGTCACAAGGAAGAACTTGCCAACTGGATGAAGCATCACAAGGCACCCGGATTCCCAGCAGGTCACCTATCATTCTGAAAATATTCAGTGATTGCTTCTGGTGGTCAGGTTTCCCAGGAGCTCCACCTTGAAGCAGCCTCAAATGGTCCCACAGCAACTCCAGAGCCAAGATGGCCATTCAGAGTTGTCCCAACTATATTGGCAAGGGGGCCAAGTATTTATTCCCCCATCGGCCAGCCTCCTGCTGGTGACTGCCTCTGGGAAGGTGAGATGGCCAAAAGTGAGTTTCTTGTTCACTGAGGACAGTTACTAGAAAGAGATTCAGCTGAAAGCCATAAGCCAGGCACTGTCAGCTACAAAGAGCCTGTTGGCTGTGAGGATCAAAGCTCAGGCCTAAAGGAGGAAGCAGAGCAGCACTGGAGTCCACAAGGCATCAGGCATATATGGTAACTATTAGACTGAATCATACAAAATTGCTAATGTTCAAATGTTTTCACCTCCAAAATAGATGATTTTACATGACTTCATATAATACTATCACTAAAGTCTGCTGCATCATATGGAATACTTCCACACAAATTACTGTATTTGATTCTCACATCAGCCATGTAGAATACGTGTTCTTATCAGCGGCTTGCTATGTCTGAGAAAACCAAAGCTGGAGACGTCTGGGGCCCTGTCCAGTTCACATCTGCTGACTTTGGAGCTCATGGCTAGACCAGATTCTGGAAGCCTCTCTCTCTCCTTTCTCAGTGCAGAGGGAAAGAAAGTCAGTCTGTGGTCTTGAATTCCTTTCCCTCTACAAGTTTTATTGCCACATGACCTCAAAATGTGAAAATAACCGATAAGCCAAGCACAAATCACCTTTCTTCCAGTTCTAACAAGATCCTCTTAGCCAAAGATTGCATTCCTAGATGTAAATACTCTGTCCTGGGCTGAAGGAGGAGCCTCTCTCAATGGAACTGCCCTCCCACTTCCTCAGCCAGTCCAGTTCACAATACTTGCCGGTCTCTGCTATTTCCCGGTGGAAGGTTTTGTGTGTATAACTGTGGGGATATATATATGAGCAAACTGTTAAAATTGTCTTTCTCAGCCCTAATGCAACAGACTGTGTCTGTCCTGTGGTGACTAGAAACACCACAACAGGTGGAGCAGCGCTCTTGGGGAAATGCATGAGCTGTGTCATCCACACAGGCATTCTGAATGGCCCCAGGGTGGGAATATACACAATGTCCTCCTATCTGGGTAAAGCAAACACCACTCACATCTTCTAAAACAGGTGGATGTTAGAGGCTGGATAGAGACTTACTCTCCGGTGCACTGTCTCCTCCAAGCCAAGGAAAAGCAGTGTTTGCACAGGGCAGCAGCTAGGGGGTTGAGTTAAGCTCCTACTGAACTTGGCTGCTGTTTTTATTCTCTTACAACACCTGTTGTCTTGGGCCATCTTGCATTTCACTTACATTAGCATAAAAGCCCTCCAGTTAGTAGTGCTTTCAAAACAGTAAATATTTTCTGGGCATTCATGCTTCATCCCCTTCAGAAAGTCCTGCTCTTATTTTTATTACCCTCAGTTTTGTCCATGGGAAAGGAGACCCCAGAGCAAAAAAGCTTCCCAGTTATGCTGATTCTAGGGTGAGGATTATCAGTCTCAGAATGCAGATTTTTAAAGCAAAGAGGAAAAAATTGTGGCTCTGCCAATGTTTTCTGGACTTCCGATCCAACAATTCCCTCTTCTCCTTGTGAGTAACTGCTGCCTGCTGCCACACCCAGGCCCACAGCAGCCAGTGTGGTAGGAGGAGGGAGCTTTACAGCCAGCTGTGTGACCTCAGCAAGGTAAGGTGCCTGTGTGACCTTCAGCCTCCACACTGTAAAACCAGCTTGACAGAGTCCTTCTGGCAGAGCCATGGCCAGGATTGGAGGTCATGTGCACCCGTCCCCAGCATAAGTTGGTGCTCGGTAAACAGTGGCCAGCTTTGAATGTGTCGTCCACCCCAAGCAGATGCACTTCAGGAATGCTGGAGGCTCGTGCAGCTGGTGACAAGGCAGCAGGAGTACGCACAGGAGGCCAGGGAGAAGGGACTCCCTGGGGCAGACTTGGGCAGAGTAGAGGACCCCTTCTCCAGGAACGTGGGCCCAGAACTACCCACGTGAACTTCACACAGCACCCCCAAGGTCATGCTTCTTACAAAGGTTCTATGTGGAACAAAGTGTTTTCCACCCAGCAATGTGCCAGCCAGTGGCCCAGGGAACCTGAGACATATGGCCGGCAGGTCTGCCAGCTTCCCATGCTTGCAAAAGTAAGGAAGGTGTAAAGCAAAAAGAAAAAGTCATACTTTTCATGACTCAAAAGTATACTTCCCCCATTTAGTGTGACATTAAGTCTAGGCACTAGAATACCCACCAGGAGATGTGGGCTAGATGTGTACCTTCTGTACAACATGGGGACAAAACAGGATAGCAACCTTAGAGAAAAGCAGTGTAGAGACGGTCAGCCCAGTCCGAGCCTCTGGGGAGGAAAGGGCGGGGCGCCCGGCGGGGGGGGGGGGGGGGGGGGGGGAGGGGGCCCCCGGCGGGGGCGGGGCCCCCCCCCGGGGGGGGGGGATTGGGGCCCACGCACCCAGACG
>CAUYTI010082144.1:0-33345 GCA_963575145.1 Galago senegalensis
GGCGCCTGTGGTCCCAGCTACTTGGGAGGCTGAGACAGGAGACTCGCTTGAGCCCAGGAGTTGGAGGTTGCTGTGAGCAGTGAAGCCATGGCACTCTACCCAGGGGGACAGCTTGAGGCTCTGTCTCAAAAAAAAAAAAAATAATAATAATAATCTGTGACTAGTCTTCTAATGAGGTTGAGGTATGAGATGGTTGCTTACAAAGCAAGCTAATGTCCTGAACCTTAATGAAACTATGATCTACTTATAAATGAGACAAGAAAGATCAAAGGTACTCTGAGCTATGCAAACCAAGCTTGGAGTATTTTGTACAATTAAGCATAATTTAAATATAATGATAAATTAGAGAAAATTAAAAGTAACAAGAAGAAAGAGGAGATAAAGTTTGTAAGAGACCTGAAAACATCTCAAATATGAGCTAAGTGTAAAAATGTGCCTATGTCTTAGAAAAGAATTGAATGAAAGAAGCTTGCAAGTTACTTTTTAAATATCTGACGGACTTTTTTTTTATCTTTTCATGCATATTTCCTTTTTTTAATTGTTTCAGGTTAATTGAGGGTATAAGGAATTAGGTTACATTATTTCATTTTTCAAGTAAAGCCCCTCTTATAATTGTGTCCTGCCCCCAAGATGTATGCCATACACCCTAATATTGTGCCCATTAACTTGGAGCACACTCATCCCTCTTCTGCCTCCCCTCTCCTCACTTTTTTATTCCCCTGGCCCCCCCTCCTCGAATTGATTTGAGTTGTCCTCATATGTAGGGATGTCTTAAACCATCTACTGGCTTTGTATCAGGACTGAATGCATTGGATTCTTGCTTATCCATTCTTTTTTTTTATTATTGTTTGAGATTCATTGACGGTACAAAGAATTAGTTTACACTGATGGCATTTGTTAGGTAGTGACCCTCTTATAGTTATGTCCCACACCTTAGAGGTCTGCCATACACCATGACCCCCATCCCCCTCCTTCCTCCACTCTTCACACGCCTTCATTCCCCTGCCCCCACCTTGAATTGATTTGAATTTTTCTCTTATGAGCGTATATCTACTGCCTTTATATCAGAGTTGAGTACATTGGATTCTTGCTTCTCCATTCTTGAGATACTTTACTAAGGAGAATGTGTTCCAACTCTATTCAAGTTAATACAAAAGATGGAAAGTGCCCATCTTTTTAATGGATGAATAGCATTTCGTAGTATACATGTATCACAGCTTGTTGATCCACTTCTGGGTTGGTGGGCATTTAGGTCGTTTCCATACTTTGATAATTGTAATTGAGCTGCAAAAAACAATCTAGTGCAAATATCCTATGACAAAATAATTTTTTTCTTCTGAGTAGATGCCTAGTAGTGGGATTGTGAGGTCACATGGGAGATCTAATTTGAGTTCTTTGAGGATTCTCCACACTTCTTTCCAAAGAGGCTATATTAGTTTGCAGTCCCGCCAGCAGTATAAAAGTGTTCTCCTCTCTCTACGTTTACACCAGCACCTGAAGCTTTGGGACTTTGTGATATGTGTTAATCTTAATGGCGTTAGGTGATATCTTAGGGTGATTTTGATTTGCATTTCTCTGATGATTAGGGTTGATGAGCATTTTTTCATATATATGCTAGCCATTCAACTGTCTTCCTCAGAGAAGGTTCTGTTCATATCTCTTGCCCAGTGATACATGAGATTCCTTCATTTTTGTTGTTATTGATTCATTTGAGTTCTCTAATGATCCTAGTAATTAAGCCTTTGTTGGATTCATAACATGCAAATATCTTTTTCCATTCTGAAGGCTATTTGCTTTATTGTCGTATTCTTGGCTGTGCAGAACCTGAAGGCCTGTCTTATGAAAGATTAGTCTTATCCTGTGTGGCTCCAAAAGCAGAACTAGTACTTCTATGAAAAGTTGATTTTGAATTAAGATGTAAGTTAAAGATGCCTAAGAGCACAATGTGTTGCCCTTAGAGACAGAGACTGCTCTCTTTAAAGATAATTCCAACAGACTGACTATTGCTGAAACAATATGTACACTAGGTAGATAAGAGTTTGAATTACCTAAAAATTTTTTTGGATTTTTAGAAAATTACAAGTAGTAATAATCACATGATAATGGATTACCTCTAACTGTATTTAGAACTTGATTTCTATATTTCAAATCCATGCAAAACATTTCTTTAGAAACGTAATCAGAGATACATGAATAGCATGCTTAAGTCTTACCCATTGTAATCCTCCTCTCTCCAGCATTTTCCTTTTTTTTTTTGCAGTTTTTGGCTAGGGCTGGATTTGAACCCACCACCTCCAGCATATGGGGCCAGTGCCCTACCCCTTTGAGGCACAGGCACCGCCCTCTCCTGCATTTTCCATAATATTCTTGATATTATTCTATTATTTTTGTCTCTTCTGGCTCTTGATAGCATTCTATTGATAGTATTCTATTGTTTTTGTCTCTTCTGGCTTAAGCTCTTTGAAAGTAGTTTAATCCCACTGACTCTAGATACCTTCCATTTACTCCTGAGACCCCTGGATTCCTACTCTTATTTCCATCATTACACCAAAAGTACTCAAGCAAAGAGCACTATAATTTTTCTGTGAATCTATTTCAGCTTATCTCAGTGGGCCAATCTAATGACTTTGAAACTATTAGCCACTAACTGCCTAAAATTTCTTACCTCTCTGGATTCTCTGAGGCCAAAAGTATTCTTTGCTATTCAAACTGCTGCTGGCTGAAATCAGGAACCAAATAGATAGGATGAAGGATACTTTTTCTGACTTTTCATATTCCTCTGATTTCCTTTTTTTCATTTCTTAATGGCATTATTCATTTTTTTCTCTTTTCCATTTCCCATTTTCTCTTGCAGTACTGTTACTTTCAAGACATCACGCGGGTTCACAAACCCACTATGTAATAATAACTCCCAAAACTATACTCTTAGCATTTGCCTTTCCACTGAGCTCTGGCCTTAGCTTCTGATTTATATATCACATATACCTCACTGCTCATTTGACCTCTGGTGTATTCCTAGGAACCTCAAACTAAACATGTCCAAAATTGAGCATAGTTCTCTCTTTCAACTACACTCTCTGTTCTCTATCTTAGTTATGGGCCTTATCATCAACCTCCTCATCCAGTCCCTAAGGTTGATTGTCATCCTAGATTCCTGTCTTTTCATCACATCCAACAAATAACTAAACCTTGCTTGATATTGGCACAGTAGTAGTTAGGCTTCACAGTAGTAATTACAAACTCCTAAGTGCCCTTCCTGTTTCTTCCTCCCAATCTGACCTTCTTAATAATCTACTCTTCATCTTCCCTAAATTGACCATGTCATGCCACAGATTAAAATATTTTAATAGTCTCTTCTCATGTAGAAATCAAATCAAGAGGCTCGGCGCCTATAGCTCAACCGGCTAAGGCGCCAGCCACATACACCTAAGGTGGCAGGTTAGAATCCCCAGCCCGGACCCGCCAAACAACAATTACGGCTGCAACCAAAAAATAGCCGGGCGTTGTGGCAGGCACCTGTGGTCCCAGCTACTTGGGAGGCGGAGGCAAGAGACTCGCTTGAGCCCAGGAGTTGGAGGTTGCTGTGAGCTGTAATGCCACGGCACTCTACCCAGGGGGAAAGCTTGAGGCTCTGTCTCAAAAAAAAAAAAAAATGTTGAAAGTCACTGTTTCCCTTGAAAATTTAAATTATGTCACAACACTCCCACAAATTCACCGTGGCTTCCTGGGGCACCAGAGGTCCCAGTTTGGGGACCATGGTTCTGTCCTCTTCCCCTGGTTCACTGCTTGTTCTTGAACCAAAATCATCTATTTCTCTTATTGCAGCATTCTAGTGTGCCTTAATATCTGGTAAAGCAAGATATCTCCTCTTTTTATTCTTTTTTGGTGTGACTTTTTCATAGACCCTTCTTGACCTCATCCCTGATCCCACTTCTCATTTATTTTCTGGGATTCCCCTACCTGGAACTATTTCCATGTCCTACACGCTGGCTGCTTTCTTGCCTACAGGTGCAGTTCTCTCTTCCTGATACATTCTCATCATCCCCAACTTTTCCCTTGCCTGGCTCCCTCTTCCTAGGCCAGCAGTTCTCAACCTGTGGCTTGTGCCCCACAGGAACTATATTAAAAGGCAGCAGCATTAGGAAGGTTGAGAAACACTGTCTTAGGCCTTCTAGGCTTACCTGAGACACCCTTTCTCCAGGAAGGCTTCTCTAACCCCAGGCTGCATAGATGTTCCCACAATCCAGACACGCTGCCAGACAGGGCACTTTCATGCTGTGGGTATCTTGAGTCTATCTTCCCCCACCAGACTGTGAGCTGCCTGAGCAGTTTTTTGTTTGTTTTCTTGAGACAGAATCTCACTCTGTCACCCAGAGTAGAGTACCACGGCATCATCATAGCTCATAGAAACCTCAAACTCTTGGGCTAAGGCTATCCTCTTGCCTCAGCCTCCCCAGTAGTGGGGACTACAGGTGCCTGCCATGAACTCCAAGCTCAAGCAATTCCCCTGCCCGGGCTCCCAGCATGCTAGGATTAAGGGGGTGAGCTGCCCTGCCCCTGGGGGCTGTTTTATCTCCAGTGCCCAGCCCAGCCTGACATACCGCAGGTGCTAAACAAATATCTGCTTAAACAAACACCTGTGTTAAATTCCACACTCTTTGCATGAACAGGGCACTTCACCCTTTTGAAAGCTCTGCATATGCCTCTGCTTTTCCCATCAGCCTTGCAATTAGCACAGCCTCTGGACCACAAACAGGAGAGTCATATGAGGTCAGGTGAGACTGGCACTCTGGCTAGGCTGGACTCCAGATAGGCTGTGAGTGATTATAGAGCTAGTCATGGGAGAGCAGAGGGGGCTTCAAAGCTGGCTGGAGCCCACTAAGGATTCATTCCTCCAGATATCCAAGGAGAGTTGAGGGTTGGGGGCTGTGGTATAACAGGGGTGTCCCTACAGAGCTGCGTGACCTCCCTCCCCTGGACAAGAGCTCAAGAGCTCCCTTTGCCCTTCCCTTTCCTTCACCCCACCCCCATGCCCACTGGCTCTATCCCAGACTTCCCAAGCCAGGGAGTTTCTCCAAGATTTGGAGTGCCTCCTGCCCAACCCCAGCATCTTATGGGTAAGCAGATGTCAGCCATTGGCAGCTTGGAAAGGTTGCCAGCTCCAGCCCTCTGTTCAGGGATGCCCACTATGAACCTGGAGGTTTCTCCCAGGTCCTAGTGTGCTAACGCCCTCATGGCCCTGCGAATGCTGAGTCCACTCAGGCTTAGGACCATTGCATGATCCCTTGGACTTTCCTGAGCTCTGGGCCACAAGGATCCATGCAGAAGATACAGTTCCTTCCCCTTTCTACATCCACACAAAACAAAACACAAAAATTGTCACTGTCTTCTCTGACAAGGGCTTGTGAGGAGGTGGAGATGTCAGGGCTGGGCAAAGTGGGGGTTGTACTAGAGAATGTAATTTGAGTGACACTGAGTTGAATCTGATGAGTTACTCCAGACCTGGGTCATCCTCAGCCACCCTTGGGTGGTCACTCTCCCCTCGCCCTTCGGGCCCTCTCCTTCTCAGGAGGAAAGTGGAATGGCCGGCTGTCCAGCCCCTGCCTGCCCAGCTGTACACCAAGGTGCTTTTCTTCCCCCAAGAGGCTAATTTGAGATTCCCTTCCACCCCAGGGATGTCCTCTCTTTAAGAGAAATTCTCGACCCGGCTTTCAGATAACATGAACTTTATCTCCTTACACACTGGAGGAGATTGCAACCAAAGTGGCTGGGGATCCTGAGTAGACCCAGGAGGCTTGCCTCCCAGTATGCCAGCCTTGGAGTCACTCGTCCCCTGAGTCATCATCACTTGTCCATTTTCCCTTTCACATTTCTCTGGTCCATGCCTTTCTCTCTCTCTCTCTGCCCAGATCACTTCGCCTTACACCTGGATTGCCACTGTGCCAGCTGTCTAATTTGAGACCTGTCCCACCACCCCCTGGGCCAGGGTGCAGCCCACCCTGACTTAAAGTAAAGATTCCGACAGATTGCAAATTGCATGTCTCAGACTTATAGGTCAGCTGGTCAGCAACTTGGTTTTCCTGACGGAGACTAATCTATTTAACAAAAATAGAACGTACAGTAAAGCAAAAATTAAACACGTCTAGTCGTAAGGATGCTTGCATCTGCAAATGACCGGGAGGAAAGAGGGGAGGAGGGAGGAGGAGTCCAGGCGGGGACCTGGTGATGGTGACTTTATAGCTCTGCCACTCGGGCCACAACCTGGGCCAAGACAACACCTGCTGGTCTGGCCAGTTCCCCTCTGCAGACTTCAGGCAAGGAGTGGCACCACCATCTGCCCGTCTGCCCACACTAGAGAGCCGAGGACCATCCTCTTCTGCCGCCTCCCTCACTTCCAGCCCTTCTCTAAGCCCTGCTGGTCCCACCTCCTTCCCACCCTTTGATCCATTAGCATTTCCCCATCGACATTACCCCCCTCTCCCCTGGACCCCACAACAGCTCTGACAGCCTTCATTGCTTCCAGTCTGTCCCTCACACCCATCCGTTTTCCACAAAGCACCATGGAAAGCCACCAAGTGGCTTTTAAAAGAGCACACTGGACCTGTCACCTCTAGGCATGCACCCTCTGCAGCTCTCATCTGGGACATAAGGTCCAAAGCCCAGCCTGGTATGGCTCCCACACTCCCTCCTCTCACCAGACCCCTACTCCCCACAACCTACCAGCAGCTGTGCCTCTTTTCTGGTCCTCCATGGAGCCACAGTCTGTCTTGCCTCTAGGTTTTGCATACTCTGTTCCTTCTGCCCAGAAAATTCCCCCTCCCATCCTCTCTGCCTGGCTAATTCGTTCATTTTTCCCTGTACCCCTCCAAGCACCCCCGCATCTGAGAGATGTCCTTCCCCTATGCTTCCAGACCTCCAAGCAGTTATCACACTGCCTCATATTAGTCTTTTAAAAGGGAAAAAACAAACCTATCACCTTCCTTAGACTGGGAGCTTCTAGAAGACAAGGACTTGGGCTTAGTCATGATAACTCCCCAGGGTCTAGCATTCTGTGTCATGGAGTAGGCCCTCAGCAAACACAGTCCATGGCCAGATGTCCCCTCATTTTATCAGTGAGGCCTAGAGTGAGGAAGGAAGCACATGTGGAGTTGGTGACAGAACTGGGACTAGAACACAGAACTTCCCACTCAAAGCCCCGAGCCTTTTCTGGTCTAATTATAAAGAAAGTTTCAGGCAACATCACTCAGCCCATGAGATTCATGTCACCCATTCCCCGTAGCCTCCTGGGGCATCTTGATCTCCCAACCTGTAGGAACCTCTGGACCTTGGTGATGACCAGCCCCTCCTTGGCCTTGGGCCACTCCCTGCTTCTATCCATCCCTCTTGCACTGTGGCTCTGGCTGAGCAGCTGCCCTTGGCCACTGTCTCTCCTCTGTCCTTCATCCCTCTCTTCCTGAGGGATCTTGCTCTGGTGCCCCCCAAAACTGGAGACCCCAATCTGTTCAATTCAACTTAACAAGATTTAAGCAGTAGTCCTGCATCTGCTCCTTCCCAGGCCTTCAAAGGAAAAGGTCACTTCCCAGCTCTTGGGAGCCCCAGCCAACAAGAAGCAATTACCACATGCAGTTCAGGGTGTGGAGGAGAAAGCCAAGGGCACCCTCCCCCCACCCCACCCCCACCTGAGGTCGGGGTAGTGCAGGCATATCACCAACACTAAAGAGGGCATGAGGAGGGAAAGCCACATTGATTGGGGCCTGACATACGAGGCTCATGCTCAGAGGATCAAGTCTCAATAGGGACCACACAGTAAATGAAGAAGACGGGGGATCCAGTGAGAAAAACAGAAACCTCCTGGGTATTTCAAATAGAAGGGATTTAATACAGGGAATTGCTTAATAGGTGTTGGGAGGAGGAAGGCATGTGAACGAAACCCTGAGGCAGTCCAGAGATACCACACCTAGGCTAGAAGAACGAAAGGGCAGAGGTGATATTGTAGAACCTGGGAACTCAGAGGAGAAGCCCCACACAGCTAGTATTCAGATGGCTGAGCAGTGCTGCCCAGTGCTGCCCACTGCTGCTGGCACCTCTTTGGGGTACAGAGACTAATGCTGTAAGTACAGAAAGAAGCTGGAGGCAGGACCCTGATCAGAGCAGGAATCCCCAGCATTCCTGAGTCCTCACCCCACCCCTACTCTTCCACTCTCCCCAAGAGGACAGAGAAGTCTGGGAGATGTGGCTTCAGGTTAGGGAAGGGAGATTGGGAGCTGATAAGTGTATACCTGGCACCAGACTCTTCCCTCCAGCTGTTCCCAGTCTGATTTGAAGTGGCCTCCCTTGTTTCTGAGAAGAGATTCTTACCTACTTCTTGTACAGGTTAAAAACTGGACATTTTGCATTCACATTCCTAGTAAGAATGCCAGAGAAGACTGGCTTGGTTACCGGTGTGCTTCAGCCAGCTCTTGCAGGCTCCAGAGAGAGCTCAGAGCCAGTTGTTAAATTATCAGGAATTTGTGAGCCAGTTGTTAAATTGTTGATAGTTTAAAATCCACCATGGTGGGTGTATTTACACCATGGAAATTGGCAAACACTGCGAATCAGAGTGCTGCCTTTTTCTCCTGAACAGCCAGTGTTAAACATTTTCCAGCACATCCCTGACTACCTATCTTTTCTCCTCCTCTCCCTACCCTACCCCCACACCATCCCTTAGCCCAAAGCTGTCCGAGACTCACTCTCTGATCAATGACTGCTCCTTGAAAAGGCAAGACAGGATAACATGTTGTTAGGAGCATGAACTTGAAGTTGACGCATAATATGAGTGGATCCCAATTATATTGCCTGTCGTTATGTAACCCCTGGCACATTCCTGACTTCTCAGGCCCTTAGTTTCCTCATCTGTAAAATGGAGGTAATAATGCACACTTCATCACCCTGGAGGTTGTTATTGAGAATTTATTAATAAAGAAGAACCCCTCAGTGGAAAAATCATAAATAGCATACACAAATGTTGCAATGTGAAGATTATCTCTACGTGGTTTGCAGAAGAAAACCTGAGGACAGAAATAAAAAGAGAACTGCCCCAGGTTCCCTTCCTAGAAAATAGACAAATTCAGCTTGAATCTATGTTTTCTGACTCCTTGTTCATTACTCTTTTTATTATTCTAAGTCGAGGGGGGAGTGTGCTTGTGTTTGCGCAGATCTCTGGCTCTTATTCAGGAAAACTCTAAGCTGTCAGTAAAAATTAATCTATTTCAAGAGGAGTATTATTTTGTTGGTGATGATGTTGCTATTTCTTGCCTGTGAAAATGTGCCTCCTTATAACATCTTTTCAAAAAAGTTTTTAATAAAGTTTTCTTGTTATTAGAATAGCACCTGTTGGCTTGGTGCCTGTAGCACAGTGGTTATGGCACTAGCCACATACACTGAGGCTGGCAGGTTTGAACCTGGCCCGGGCCAGCTAAACAACAATGACAACTGCAAAAAAACATAACCAGGCATTGTGGCAAGCGCCTGTGGTCCCAGCTACTGGGAGGCTGAGGCAAGAGAATCACTTAAGCCCAGGAGTTAGAGGTTGCAGTGAGCTGTGACACCGTAGCACTCTACTGAGGGTGACATAGTAAGACTCTGTCTCAAAAAAAAAAAAAAAGCACTTGTTCATTGTAGAAGATGGGTAAATTATTAAAAAGGAAAAAAAGAAAAAACATAGTCACACAGTCCAGGCCCGACCAGTGTTAGTTAACCATTTTACTTTGTGAAGACAGAGGTTTTACCCTACCTTTTTAAACCTTTATTGTTCTTTATTTTTTAGTTAGAATAAATAATGCTAGCTGCCATAACAAAGTTATCTCAGCATCTTTGTGGATTAACACAGCAAAATTGTATTTCTCTTTTATGCAAAGTGGGTGCTTCTACTTGGTAATCGGTTCTTCCACATGGTCATTTATGAACCCTGGCCCTCTGCGCTATGTCCCCACTGTTCCTTGGGCCTCAGGGTTCTCTGATAGATCCTATCAATCTGGTTGACAGAGAGGGAAATGAGGAGGCATGAAGAATCCCGTGAGAGGTTTCCACGGACCAGACCTGGAACACCATCTGTCACTTGTACCCACATTCCATTAGCTTAGACTTGTCACAGCATCAGGGAGGCTGGAAAATGTAGTCTAGCCACATGCACAGGAGGAAATGAAAATGACTTTGGTAAACAGTGAGCCAGGACCTGGCACAATCAGAATAGCTCTTTTTCTGATTTTTCATAGCTCCTATAAGATCATTTCAAGTCTAAATAACTTAGGTCAGGTCACCCCCTGATTAAAACCCTTCAGCATCTCCCCTTGCATTCACAATGGAGGGCAGCACCCGTGATGGGGTGAGGTTCTGCACGACCTTGCTCTGGTCTGCCCTGCTGGTCATATTCCTTGCTCAGCTCCTCCTCAATGACCTCTTGCAGCTTCACTGGCATTGTTTCAGGTCCTCTGAGTTCCCAATCTCTTTTCTGCCTCAGAACCTTGGCTCGCGCAGTTCCATCTTCCTAGGGGGTTCTCCCCATTGCTATTAACTCAGCTGACTCCTTCAGGTCTCAGTGCAAATGCCAACTGCTCAGCAAGGCCCTCATCAGCCCCAGTCTGAGTCGGGTCTTCCTGGAGTTTCCCCTCTTAGCACACTGATCTTTTCCTTCCTGATTACAGTTCACTGCAACTCACTATCCATGTATTATTATTATTATTGTCTCTCCCATGCAATCTAGGACCGTGCTGATTCTGCTCACTCTTTAATCCAGTGCCCAACAGTACTTGTTGATTGAATGCATACATCACAACATGGCATCACATGTGTCTGCACCACAGTTTACTCCATTTATTTCTCTACTTCATGGACATTTCGTTCATGTCTGAGATTTTGCTATTCTAAACAAGCCTGGCTCTTATATTATAATAGCTGGAAAGAAAGAGACAGTGTTGCTTCACCTCTCCTGGGCCACATCCCCTGGTTTTCCAATTCTGTGCACTGCAACCCTACCTTAGACCCTTTATGGTTGGTCACTACAGAACTTCTGCACCATCTGATTATGTCCTCAGAAGGAAGCCCCTAAATCTTACTGCCCACCAGCAGTAGGGTAGATATGGGACAGGCCACACCCCATCCTGCTCCTTCTCACAATTCTCTGCAAACCTACTGCTAAAGGCTCTGTAGCTACATCACACATTCCTGAAGGCCTGCACCTATCAAAGGAATTTCTAGTGTAAGAAAATCTTTAAACAGTATGCAAAATATATCTTCTCCTATCGCCCAAGGGGACATACAGAAAAAAGGAACATATTTTACCTTTGCAGAACATGCGGGCGATGTACCCAGTTATTTGGTCTTTCTCTGTCTTTTTAAGTCCTGCTGACCCCGTGGAAAAGAGGGCATCTTCTCCTCAAGCCTGCATGGCCCCAATCTCTAACCTTCATGAAACACCTGACTAGCAACCTAACCACAGTGTTCTCTAAAGTCTGCCTTATTCCTTTGAGACCAATGCTGTCCTGGGTGGAGGGCCAGGATGGGGCTGGATCATCTGCATAGACAGTGCCCTGATGCTTCCTCCAGCAAAGGTGACCAGGACAGGTCCCTCATGGCCCTTCAGATTCCATCTACTTGGAGATTTCCCTGCCAGTGTGATGTGTCAGTGAAGATCCTTTTCCCCACAGTACAAATCATTCACTCAGATGAGTATGCATGCTCACACCTCTTAAAGGGAAACTTGACAGCCCAGAGACTACAGTGCAGTGTAGAGTCATATTAAGGAAAAAAAAATCCTTCCCTAAATGCACTGTGATCTGCAGACCGTGTCTCTCTGTGGGCCTGGGGCTCCAGGTTACTGGGCTGAGCCAAGCCATCCCCATCCAGACTAGCTTCTGGCTCCAGCCTATAAGCCTCACAGAGACATCAAAGCATCAACCTTCTGGCCTCTCAGACCCTACCCCACACCAAATCATATTTCCAGGCAGGGTATCCCTGCCCTCTGCTGTGAAATTCAAGACAGAAAAAAGCAAACAAATAAAAGCCCCAATACAGGGCTTGGCCCAGAAGACTCATAAACTATTTTTAGAGTGAATTTTACTCATGCTTAGTTATAAAACATTAAACAATGAAAACGGAATTAATTTTTAAAAGAAGAGGCTCTTGAATCCTACTGGCTTCTAGAATCTTTAGTGTACATTTTTACTCTGCATGAGCATCAGATGGGATTTTGCTGACACAGATTAACTGGAGGGATTATGATAAGAGTCGCCCTTTATTGTGGGCCAATCCTGGGCCGTCCCCTTTTCATAACTGTCTTCTTAATTCTCAGGAGCATCCTGAGAAGTAGGTACTGTTCTTACTGTTTTTCAAATAGGAGGATTAATGTTCAGAAATGCTCAGTGTCTGCACAAGCTCCCATGGATGGCAATATTTATCCTTGTCTGGTTAATGCCAAAAGTTAAGTTTCAGGTTGGTTTTTTTTTCCTCCACATTTGATCCTTCAAGTTCTGAGGATTCTCTGAAGAAGAAAATGCAGCTTCATTGCTCCCACTTTGAACTGTTGTTTGGATCAACTTTTGTGAAACAAACTGCTTTCTTTGACATTAGCAACATCTCTTTTGGGGAGAAAAAAACCTTTCCTTATGAATCATCCTCTTGGAATTTTACCTCCATTGTTTTATTTGTGTTCCCAATCTGCTCTGTGGTCATCTTATAAACTCCTTGGAAGTTAAAATCCATTACCCATCAGCATCAGTGGAGAAAATAGAATGCACTTCGGGCATTTTAGTGGGAGATTTAATACAGGGAACTGGCTACAACTTTGTTGGAAGGGAAGGTAGAGCAGAACAAGTAGATGCCCTTATTACAGATAAGTTTCTACAGAAAATTGCCAAGCCCCTGAGGCTGGAAGAACAAAAAGGAAAATGGTGATGCCATTGCCTCTGAAATGCCTCAAGTGGGTTCTCATTTTCTTGACTGGGTACTGCCGGATAATGGATTCTAACTTCTAAGGAATTTATAGAAATGACCATAGAGCAGATTGGGAACACAAATAAAATAGTGGAGGCGAAGCCCACGCGCAGTGGCCTCCGAGGCTCTTGCTGCTGTTGTTTCTGCCGCTTTGAGGACCCCCATCTCTGGCCACTAAGCAGGCAGCCAGGGGCCCCCAACACACTGACAGCAGGAACAAGGAGCTGCCAGGCCCCGCAGACGGTCTCAGTCACTCGCAGCTCCTACTGCTGCAACCAGAGCAGAAAGAAAAAGCTTTTCCCTGGTGTGTGCTTTCTAAACCCCCGTGAATGCTTTAGCAACCCGAAATGGAAACCAGCTGGTAGGGGATGCTGGGAGATGCGGCTTCCGGGCCTCCAGCCCCTGCAACACAGGGGGAATATGGAGGAGTGAGTGTGTTCTGTGCACCAGCAGATAGATGTCAGCCACTGTCCTGGCCAGAGTTACCCAACTCTTGTTGCCTTTGAACTTAATTCATGGCGCAGACCTGTCTCAGTAACGTGATACTTCTCAGGTACAGCCTGGGATTGTGCACTCAGCCCATTGCCTCTTCTGTTCCCACCCCACCTGGTACTCAGGCTCCTTCAGATGGTGAGAATGAGCTAGCGCCAAGGACCTCTGATGACAGGGTGTCTGAGATTGGGTAGCCCAGGAAACACTCTGCTAGGAAGCTGTTCATATAGGAAGTTTATCAGGGAGTTTTCTCAGGCACAGAAGCTGGGTGGGAGGGAGCCGACCAGGACTGCACAGAGGGCCAAATTGGAATCTGTTGCAGTGGAGTGATGCGCATATGGGGACCTCTGGATCTCAGAGTCCTTCACAGTTGCCCCAAACTGAGGCAAGCTGGCTAGAACTATGCACCTTCACACTGACCCTTGGGTGCAGACTGTCCCAGGAAGAGGGTACAGGCTTAACTGATGTAGCTCTCATTTGGTGCAGGGCATCTCAACAGCCCCTCCTGAGGGGCTTCTGGGTGCACCCCACAGCACCCGCTGTGCAGGGTAGTGGGCGGAATGCAAGGCCAGTGCTGCACACTGCTCAGCCATGTTTGCCATGCACTTGGAGTTGCCACCTCCACCATAGTCACCGTCCTCTCACACCTGGATCACTGCTCCAGAGCCTCCAAGCAGATTCTCTGCTGCCACGTTTGATGTGCTGTCATCTGTTCCCTATCCAAATCCCAGATCACAGAGCTGCGTAGCTTCACCTCCCCACCCCCACGATGTTCACTGCACTCAGAAGCACCTCCTGACCCTGCCGCGTGGACTCCAGGTCCAGTGGGACTGGGTCCCGCCTACCTATTGATGTCCTACCACCCCTCCCCGCCCCACTGCACCTCTCCTGCACTCCAGCCACAATGGCCCTTTCTGTTCCTTGAACACCCAAGCCTTCCTCACCTTAGGGCTTTGCCCTTACTTTTCTCTGGCTGGAATATTTCCTTCCTGCCGGTAGTTCTCAGCTCTTGAATCCCCTTGTCAGTGGAGTCTTCCCTGACCACTCCATTAAATCAGCCGCCCTCTCCCATCCTCCTCTTTATCCTCCTCACAGCACTCCTCACCAACTGAAATTTCTTACTCATTCATTGGCATCCCTGTTTGCCTTACTAATGGGATGCAAGGCTCTCTGAGAGGAGGAACAGCACTTATCAGAGTATTTGGCACACAGTAAGTAAATATCTGCGGACTGTTGATTGAGTTGACCATTTTCTCATACTGGGAAGAATTCCTTGAAGATCACCTAGATGTCCTGCGGCCTTCCTCATGCCCAGTCTTACCAAGGTTGTCCTGGCTGAGATACCGGGCCCTGTCCAGTCAGCCAGGGGTCCCAGGGACACTTTCAAGGGTCAAACCCAACCCTGGGGTGACTCCCTCAGGAGAGAAGCACATGATGCCTCTTCCTCAGAGGGGCCTTCACAGAGCTTAGTGCCCCATCTCGGGTGCAGACCCTCAGCCTAGCTGGCTACCCAGCTGTGTTTCCTCCAGCACCAGGTTCCTGCAGTTACAGAAACTCTCCACTTTCTTCACTTAGTAGACAGAACACACAAGGGCTTGTGTGGTGGGAGAGTCCCAGGTGGGGGCCCAGTGGTTTACTCCTTTGCCAGCTGAAATCATATGATAGTTGAAACTCTCTTCCCGAAGGTTGAAAAGCTTTCTGGTGCTTAAAAGTTTTTATTTCAGCTCCCTGCTATCGCAAATGTTGAAATAAAAATTACTACTGCCATTTACCATGCTAGGCACATAATTAAGAGATGTTCCAGAACTTGCCTGAGAGGAGAATGAGCCCAGGTTTGTGAGACTGAGACGCGGGCTTCCTTCCACTGCATTACCTGAGAAATCCAGGAGATGGGAGGATTACTGTTAGTAAAAGTAGTTATTGTTTGCAAAATAGATTATGACAGGCCTGTCTTCAATGATGGATGAAATGGTTTTGTTTAAAACATACCACACTCCCTTCCAATGTCATACCATGCAAACTTTGAATATCTTTCCACATACTTTTTAATTTAACTAATAAAGATGCTGCAGATTCTGAAATGTTCACATTTTAAATCTAGAAGCCTTTGAAATTCTTCAAAGTTTGGCAGGAGATTGTTAAATTAGTTAGATCTCAAACAAAAGAAGATCCTCCTTTGTGGACATCTTTGCTTCTTTCCCACCTAGGCCAAGTGGTTCATTTTCATAAAAGTGATCCTTTTGGAAGGTGTTCTGTGATTTTCAATCGTCCCTAGAAATAAAATCACAGCTCCTGTCTCACCTTACCTTGAAGTGTTTTCACACTCCAGGGAGTTGCTTACCATCACCTGAATATAAAATTCGGTGGGCGTTAGTTTCAAACTGATACTACTCACAGCTTTCTTCAGGTTTTCAAAAAGGTGTCAGAGTGGCCTTGGAAGGTGTTTTTCCTTCTGAGAAGAGGTTGGCTGATCCCCCTTCGTTCGGAAAGCCCCAGGGTTTGGGGGTTTCACGTAGGGAAGGTGCTTCCTGGGGCTCTCTCCCAAGAATGAAGTGGAATCCAGCACCCAGTGCTGCTCCTGATAACCCAAGTGCATAACTGTGAGAGGAAAGCAAGGTACCTTTGGAACAATTTCTAATTTCATGAGAATGAGGAGACAGGAAGGAATTGGCATCTGTATCAGAAGCAACATGCTGTAATGAAATAGCGTGGACATTAAAATCAACCTTGCCTCTGAATCTCAGCAGCCTCACTTACAATGACCTTGTATAATCTGCATAACCTTTCTCAGTCTCACTCTCTTGGGGGGTCATCCCCTTACCACTTAAGTTCGTCATAAAGATCCAGTGACAGACTGTGAGTCAATTTCCTTGCATGGTTGCAGAATTTGAGGTGGACCGTGAATTGGCAAGAAGAGACGACATTCCCTCTTTAAATTCCTGGTTTGTTTAGCCAAGCATATGGAAGCCAGCAAGACAGATGCAGAAGATGATGCTGTCTTTAGTCCCCAAGTTCCCTAATGAGGGACGCTCAGCTGCCTGTGACACTAGTCAGGTCTTGCTGCCTCAAGAAGCTTAATTTTGTGCTGCACCATAGCCCAGTTATAATTGGGGCTGACGTCACCATTCGGGAAAAACTTATGAAAACATTCTCTGTCCTTAATAAGAAACACTAACAGACCTCTAGCACCCTTCTGATCTTCAAACCGTAGCATCTGCAAAAGCCCCCATATTTGTGGGTGGAGTGCAGGGAGCAGAGTCAGGGCCAGGCCCTGGGGGTCTCACCTCTGTCCCCATCTTTCCAACACCCTGGATGACTTTGTCCCCAATATAACACAGGACCCAGGAGTGTTTAGTAGTCGTAATGATGATGATGGTGCTTATCTCCATGTAATTCACCTGTGCTAATTCCATTATTGATCTTGTGTTCCTCAAATTAGCCAGATAAAGTCACAACCAATTTAAAAACAATTAGTTTGATTTGCATCTGTGGTCCAAAGGGGGTCTCTTTTTTTCTCCAAAATTAATAATTGCATTTACTGATTAACACATTTTGGAGAGATCAGTAGTCTCTGGCCTAATGTGACATTTCTCTTTTGTTCTTGTTTGTTTTATTTTGTTTTTAGGGTCAAGTTGTGTTCCGGAATGGGGAGAGAATGGGGACCATTAAATTTACTCAATTTCAAGGTAGGCTTTTTGGTGCTTATTCTTTCTAATTGATGAAATTTATATGTTGGGATTTTGTTCTTTATGCAACAAAATAAAAGGAATGAAAGTACATTGTTCCAGATAAAAGAACATAGAGTCGATAGAAAACACCTCTCTGGGAAAACACTAGTTTCAACGTATTTGGAATATTTTTTTTCTCAGTTGCATTAGGGTCGGCCCCCATATCTATGGGTTCTGCATCTGTGCCTTCAACAGACTGGAGGCAGAAAATATTCAAGAAAAAAACCCAGATGCTTGTGTCTGTACTGAACATGTACAGGCTTTTCTTCTAATTCTTCTAGTCATTATTATCCTTATTTCATGAATGATTCAGTATCACAACTATTTACTTTGAATTTACATTGTACTAAGTATTATAAATAATGTAGAGATGATTTAAGGTATATGGATACGTATAGTTTATTTATAAATACTACCTTATTTTACATCAGGGACTTGAACATCCAGGGATTTTGGTACCCTCAAGGAGTCCTCAACCCAGCCCCCTTGGATATGAAGGGATGACTCTACTGCTCAGGCCTATTCCATCTTCCCACATGACTCTGAGCATCTTATGAAAGTATATTTCTTTTCTTTTTTTCTTTCCTTTTCTTTTTGAGACAGAGTCTCACGCTTTTGCTCTGGGTAGAGTGCTATGGCATCATAGCTCACAGCAACCTCAAATTCTTGGGCTTAAGTGATCTTCTTGCCTCAGCCTCCCGAGTAGCTAGCACTACAGGTGCCTGTCATGATGCCTGGCTAGTTTTTCTATTTTTAGTAGAGAGGGAGGGTCTCACCCTTGCTCAGGCTGGTCTCGAACTCCTGAGCTCAAGCTATCTTTCCTCTTGGCCTCCCAGAGTGCTAAGGATGACAGGCCTAGTCCTGCTTATGAAAGCATAAATGGTGGGAGCTAAGTCATTTCTAGTATTCTCAGAAGCCCTGTGATGTTTTAGGTGGTTTTTTCCCCCTCCTTTTTTTTTAGAGACAGAATCTTGCTCTATTGCTCAGGCTAGAGTGCAGTGACCATTCACAGGCACAGTCATAGCACACTGTAGCCTAAAAGTCCTGGGTTCAATCCATCCTCCCACCTTAGCCTTCCGGATGGCTAGGACTACAGGCACATGCTACCACACCTGCCTGGTTTTTGGTTGGGATTATAGAAATATTCAAACAGACTCTTTAAGTAGAGAGAAGAGCATGATGAACCCCATGTACACATCTCCCAACTTCAGCCATTGTCAGGATTTCACCCATCTTGTTTTAGCTTTACTCATGCCATCGCCCCCTTTTTTGCTATCGTGTTTTATTTAAAGCAGCTCCTAGACATGATCTCATTTCAATCTATAAATACTTCAGTATGCATTTCTACCAGATAAGGACTTTTAAAACCATAACCACAATACTATTATCGCACCTAAAACATTGAACAACAATTTCTAATATCCACTAATTCCCTGTCAGTGTTGATCCCCTAGTTGTCTCTAAGGCGTCTTTACAGATGCTGTGTGGGAGAATCATGCAGAGTCCACTCTACCCACTGCATCTGCTTGGTGTGTCTCTTTAGTCTCTTTCATCCATTAAACCCCCCACTTTTTAGACCTTTTATATTTCTTGAAGAAGTCAGGTCATTTATTGAGCTTGCCTGTGGCTGTTCAGGGGCCTCCAAAACCATCCAGACTCCTTGTGTGCTGTGGAGGAAAGAGAGGTGCAGAGGTGGACAGTGACTTGTCAGAATCCACCGGGCAGCAGGGTGGGGTGGGCTGGGGTGTGGTTATTTGAGGCAGATCAGCATGGTTGTTATCAGGGTCTTTAGCCAGAGTGCTGGGCAGAAGGCCATTAAACTGAGTGTTCTTCAGTATCTGGAGGAACAGCACCTCCTGTGCCCATTCCCTTCCAGGGATCCCACAGTCACCCAGAGGAAAGGGAGAAATGAAAGTGAGTTATTCAGATTCCTTCAGACAATCCCACCAGGGCTCAGATCAGTAAGGAGAGAGCTTCTGCAGCACCAGTGCTCTGTAATACAATCTTGTCCATTTACCCATTCATCTTCCTGTGGCAGGTAATTGAAACGCATGTCAGCTCTCTGGCGTGCACAAAAGATGTAATTTTAGGCAAACGTAATTATTTTCCCATTTGTTAAGACTTCTTCATTGGTTGAACAAAGTGAGCATCTTGGCAAAGATACTACTTTTTTTTTTTTTGAATGATTATAACTAAATTCTCTTGTCTCAATTCCAGTTCTCAAATCATATCATTCTAGGAAAGTATTTTGTAAAATATGGATTGGCTGAGCACAGCAAGTAGTGTACGCCAATTTTATTGCCTTTTTCCCCCCAAGTGTTAGGGTTGAACACTAACACCAGTGACTATTCGGGCATATCTGGATGCTCCAGGAAGGCAGTATAGCAGTGTTCAGAGCTTGGGCTTTGTGGTCTGGCCCACCTGAGCTCAAGTCACTTACTGTAGAACATTAGGCAAGTGACTTCACCTCTCTGGGCTTTGATTGTCCTCCTCTGTAAAATGGGGCTATCCTTCTTAGGATATGGGGAAAACTAAGTGAGGTAACATATTAGTATGTATAATATATTTTTCGGCTCAGCAAAACTGATGAGCACTTTGTCAAAATTATGACATTTTTCTAGGCAAATTCAGATTATTTACCTGGAATGTTGAAACCTTTGGGTGCTTTTTTGTCTGCCATCTACCTCTCATAGCTGCTCCCACACTTAATGACATGTAGGATGTCATGTGGGGCAGGGCCCTAAGTGTCAGTGGGGATCCCAGGGCCACACAGCTGAATGGAGGATCTAAGCTGGCTCCTCCATGTGGTCCAATGGATACCTATACCTGTGTCCAGCTTTTACTGAGTATCAGGGCCTTCAGATGCTCCTGTTTATGCGTTTAAAACAGACATTTATTCTGATGACCTGTCAGAGGGATCTCATGAGCCACCAGAGTGCAGGTGGTATGTACATGTCAGTTTTCCAAATTTAAAGGGCCTCAGAGGTGCCTTTTCTAGCAGGACAGAAGAGCACTGAATTATTGAGTCAGCTGTCCAAGCTGGAAGGGTCCTGGTTATCATCTCATTTCATAGAGGGGAAACTGAGACCCAGACAGGGCAAGAGATTTGCCTGATGCTGGCCTGACTCCCCATGGGACTGTGAGTTCATTCCTTCCTTCTCTGGGCCCATGCTTCTTCCTCCCCTCAATAAGAGGCTGGTGAAGACTGTCTTCTGGAACCTTTCAGGAATTTACCCACAGCATAGATTACCCAGGGCTTATCAGCTCCTAAATTGCCTCATGCCAGTTACCTTGACCTTGCAAAAGGCCTCTGCACAGGTTACCATGTTGTCTTTTGCTGTGCCCTTGACGCCCCTGTGTCCTGTGTGTTTCCTCCTCCCTTGCCTCCTGCCTGCTTCTCTTATTGAGAGGGGACAGTGGAGCAGCAGCCTCAGGGCAGAGCTGATTCACAGCCAGCCTTTGAGCCAGCCCAGGGGTAGAGGCCTCTTTGGGGGTCTGCTCCGAGGCTTCCCTGGCCTGCCTACCTCAGGTGCTTGCCCTGGAAGGCAAAGCTTAGACCTTGTAAGTAGGTGTGCCCCACCCTCCCTCTGAAGATCTTAGGTACTTTTTCAGCTTCTCGTTTGCACAAGGGGCCTGGTGCCTTCTAAACCCTTTTACCTATAGAAGTCTTTTTTTAGGACACTCTGCTAACTCCTTGCAAAACTAAGACACATAGTGGTTGAGAATGGGAAGCAGCTTGAGGGAAGAAGACTAAAAGGGGAGCCAGAAGCCACGATCCTTCTAACTTGGCTTCCAGGGCTACAGGCTTGGTATCCACAGTGCTTGGCATATACTAGGTCCCCAGGAAAAGTCCACTGAATTAATTAGAATGCAAAAGAGCTGGACTCCAGTCCTTGCTCTGACGCTTACCAGCAGTGTGATCCTGAGCAAGTAGCTTTATCTCCCTGAGTTTCAATGTCTTCCTCTGGGACATGGGATGACACCAGTGCCATCTTGCCTGCCTCCTGGGCTGTTGTAAGGGCCAGATGAGCTCATGTGCTGTCAACTCTCACATATGGGAAGCTTTGGCCACCTTGCTAGTGTGCTGCCTGGTTCCTGGGTGGCTCTCGGCAGATGTTTAACAAACTGGTTAGTCAAAGTGTGGACTGCAGTGCAACCCTGAACTTGAGATGGATGGCTTGTGGAAATTTAAGAACATTTCATTTACTTGTGGTTTTCAGGGATTTGATTCAAGGCAGAGTGCCTGGCAAACAGCAGTTAGCCTTAACAACAGAAATGGGAAGTGAAACTGGTTTATAAGGAGGCCATCGTTGGTCTAGGCTGGAGAAACTTTAGTTTTTTCCTTTACAAACATGCAAGTGCTAGATAAACAGAACTGCTCTAAAATAATACACCAAGGCTGTCCCTTGGGCCTTATTGAAGCTGAGGTATTTTGAGTCCAGGGAGGGTTACAGTTTTCCTCATGCCCGGTTCCCCCCCCCTCCACCATTTGCTCAGTTTTCCAGGGCACCCAAAAGCCCTTGCCTCCCCTCCAGCCCACCCTACAGGACAGGTGTGGAGAATGCCATCAGTAACCCTCCCGTATCCCCTGGGCATCCACCCCTCCAGGATAGCATCCTACCAAGAGCCTCTGTATACAGCTCCCGGCCTGCATCAGTGATGGATGAGAGGGAGAGGAAGTAGGCAAGGCACCCGCAAGGTGTGTTGCAGCCTTCTCCCAGAGCTCCCCCAGTTGCCCACATAGAAACCTGCTCATTCATGCACCTCGTACTGTGTCTCTTCCCCATGCCTCTACCAGTGTGTCCTAGGATCACCTGCTAGGTAGTAAATTGCACTCCTTCTTCCCCTTGTCTGAAGCAGGCCCTATTTTAGGGGACCTAGGCCCTGTGCTCCCCTCCCCCCCACGCCATTGCTGATTTCCAGTGTAGACGAGGATGAATACTAGAGAATTGGCTTTTTTTTTCTCCTTAGGAGAAAAAAGAATCCATGTTACCGCAGAAGTCTAAACATGGCTCAGAATTTGCAGCAGGGAAGGAAGTTGAGTGAAGCCATGATTAGAGCCTTGTTTATGCTGTTCTGAGAGAAAACTCAGCATCTGCGGCTCAAACTCACCATTTCTGCCTTCATTAGGCCTATTTGTAAGAATGTTGGGGGATGATCATGTGCTCGAATTCCACACTGCCACTATGCAACACAAAGGACTCAGACTTGGGAGTTTTATATTTTGGCACCTGAGTTGAAGGGAAGGGATCCTCCTTCACTCTAATGACTTAATTGTCATTCTGAACGTACCTGGTGAAATGGAGGCTTGTCCTAGCCATTTGCAGACTTTAATTACCGTTTGATCTTCAGGGTAACAGATAGGGCTCTATTCAGTGTGCATTTCCTGAGCATCTGCCAGGATTAGTTTTACCAAGTCCTCTGGGGGAGCCAAGTTGAATGAGATACAGTCCCTGCCCCCCAGGGGCTTCATAATCCCTAGCCCAATACCAGTGCTTATAAAAGCAGGAAGATAACTTCCCACAATCTACTAGAAAACTTTGGGAGCTGGTCTGAACCTAGTTTGAGACTCTTGGGGCTGATTTTTAATGTCCTTGTACTTCTGTCGAGGCGTGCACTGCAGTGTCCGTTACCAGGCCATGGGTCTGGTCACATGCCACTCGACTTGGTATGCGTAAGAGTGGAGACAGTCCCACAAGATGCACCAGCAGGGCTGTGGGCCGGCAGGAATGGAGGGACACACATGAGTGGGAATTCTTTGGATATGGGAGCCCATGTCCAATCTTGACACCCTCTAACCCTAGTGGTCAGGGCTTACCTTTCAGGGAGGTGAAGCGAGTCCTGACTGTCCTATGAGGCACTACCTCTGCTTAAATACCTCCAGTGATGGTGAACTCATTCCTCTCACATGGACAGTACACAGGCTCAAGGCAGGTATTCCTGATCATTGCCAGCCAAGCAATGAGGCTTAATCTCTCTGAGCCTTCATTTCCGAGTTTATTTATTTTTTAATTTTTGAGACAGAGTCTTACTCTGCCACCCTGAGTGGAGAAGCTCTTGGGCTCAAGAGATCCTCTCGTCTTAGACTCCCAAGTAGCTGGGACTGCCTGGTTGGTTTTTCTGTTTCTAGTAGAGGTGGGGTCTTGCTCTTGCTCAGGCTGATCTTGACCTTCTCAGCTCAAGTGATCCTCCTGCCTCAGCCTCCTAGAGTGCTAGGAGGCATGAGCCAACACACTTGGGCTTTTTCAGAGTTTATTTAAATATAGTAAAATTAAAGGTGATCATTTTCTTTGTGTGGAAAGTGATGTTGAGAATTCAGTGATGTGAAGCTGTGACATTCCCAGCTCCATGCTGACCCAGAAAAAGGCCATGGCAACTGTTGACTTCCTTCTCCCCTCCTGGGCACTCTGCACAATGACCTCAGATTTACCCCTCCCCAGAATTTCTTGAGAAAAGCTCAATCTCACTTCCCTAGGACACACGTCAGACACCTTATTTCTAGGCTGTCATTGACATTGATCCCTGAAATCCCCTCTTGTTTGTCTATCCCTTATTTCCCTGATTTATTTCCAACCCCATTCTGACCTCCCCCTAGAAAGACAAATATCCTGAGTGTTTACTTTGTGCTGTGTGTATGTGTGTTTACAGAATGTGTGTTGCTGTGCTGGGTGTATATATTTTGAATTTACATGTGTGCAACAGGATTCTGTATCTTTTCTGTTCTGTTTGCTTTTTCCCATTCAGCACTCTGTTTATAAAGAAGTCTCCATGTTCTGGGTGTGCATCTAGGTCATGGCTTCTCCCAGCTCCCTCCCTGGGATGCCCATTATTTCACCCATCCAGGCTACCTTCACTTCCCACCTTCCTAAATAATAAACATCCTCATGCACATCCTTTTATGGGCCTATCAGAAACTGCTTTGGGACAAATGTCCAGGAGCAGAATTGTTAGGTCAGAAGTTGTGTACCCATTGAATGTGCCAAAAACCTGCCAGGTTGCTCCTAGGAATGGCCATACCCATTTCTACTCCCACTGGCAAGAAGACTCCTGTGCCCCTGCCTACCACCTACATTTGATGCTTCCCAGATCTCTCTCTCTCTCTTTTTGGCAGTCTAAAGGTATGAAATAATATCACTTTGTGGTTTTAAATATCATTTCTCTGATTACTTAGGAGTTTGGCATTTCTTCCTATGCTTATTAGCCATTTGTTAATTGTCTATTCTGATCCTTTAACAGTTTTTATTTTGAAGTTATTATTTTTCTCTTGTTGGTACAAAAGAATTCCTTATATAATGTAGCTATCAATCCCTTATTGCCATTAGACTTTGCAAATGTCTTCTTCTATTCCACTGCTTGTCTGTAAACATGGAGTCCTTGTTGAACAGAGGTCTTAATTTTGATGTGGATAAATTTTTTGTTGGTGGTGGTGGCACTATGGTTTGTGCTTTAAAGTTTCTCATTGTCATTTCATTTCACTCCCAGAAAGTAACACCCAGGGCCCCATTCCAGGTCCTGACTAGGCACAGGGGATGCTTAGAGGGATAGTTGGCCTTGGGGAGCTCCTGGTCCAATGAGGAGCTGATGTGTGACCTCAGCAGGGGGTGATTCATGATAGGATGGTGCAGGAGGCTGTAGGCATTTCAAGGAGGGGACTGGCAGAGTCCCAGAAAGGAAGGATCCTGGGGAGAGAGGACTTGAGGCAACTTCTGAAGGACCTATGGATTTAGCCAAGAAGAGTAGGGAAAATCACTCTAAGTGTATAAGCCTGTTCTGTGTGACCTGGGTGCCCTCAGGAACCTAACTCTTACTCTTGGGCTAGTTTGCCTAAGTCAATGGGCACATCTACCCTGTAGGGTTATTGCAGTCCCAGGGCATTTGGTCAATATCCAGTGTCCACTTGGCCTTGGCCTGTTAAAAATCTGAAAAGAAAGGTCAATGAACCTAGTTCATTTAAAATATGGCAATGAGTATTTGTTTGTGACAATAGAGAAAAGTGTGTGTGTGTAGGGGCCAGGCCAAGGGAGCACAAAGTCCATCTCTGTCCTGTGCTGCTAAGAAGTAGGGCTAAGAGGAGGGGTGGCCCATCTAGGGCACATCCAAGGTGATAACCAGATCAGTGAGTGGCAATGGCAAACCTCTTCCTGAGGAATGGCTTCTCATCCTGGAGAAGATCAGAGAGTTCTTCGTTTCATGGTACTTTTATCCTCTGAGAACCAGAAAACTTCATCACTAAAGGGCCCTCAGTCTAATCAAGAGGTTCTCAAACCCTGGTTACACATTAGGGTTAGCTTAGGAAACTTTAAAATATTGCTGCCCACCACCCACCCCTTAGACCCCTGATATAATGGATTTGTTTAGAATCCTGGCATCTGTATCTAGAAGCTCCTAGATGACCCTAATGCCTGACCAGTAGTGTAATTTGCAGGTGGAGAAACTGAGACCTAGAGAAAGGGAAATGGTCACACAGTGGGTTGGTAGCAATCTGCAGCAGAGTCTGTGACAGGCCGAAAGCCACAGCCCCCCTCCCTCTCCTTGCAGTCCTCTGGCTCATAGTCCTGGGTCTGCCAGGCCCAGTCTGTATCTAATTAAGTGGTTGATCTTGTTTGCACAATGCCTTTCATTAAGAGCCCAAGAGTTAAGAGCTGAAAGTGGGGGTGTGCCTATCACAATCTCTACCTGGCTGGGATGTTGGTGAATGGGAGGACACAGGGGGCACGATCCTTCCATCTGCAGGCCTGAGAGGGGAGGCACTGGGCAGAGTGCTGGGGACAAGACACTATACTGCCCCAGACAAAATAATAGAGGCTGCAGGTTCCACTTAGGAACAGCCCAGCTGGCAAGAATCAAGAGACGTGGACATACACAGGACATAGCTTCAACACTAAGAGCTGTCACCCAGCGCCGCAAGCCCACAGCAACCAGGGCACTCAGAGGGGAGAAGTACTCAGGGAAGGCTTCTCGGAAGAGGCAGGTAGAGTCTGGGCATGTGGATTTGGCAGAGGAAGAGGAAACCACCTTCCAAGTGGAGGGGCCGTTGTGGGGAATAGATGGCAGGAGGAAAACATAGAGCATTCCAGCAGATAGCTCACGGTTACTTTTATTATTAATAAAATAACTATGATTTATTAAATACCAAACTAGAATTAAGCCCCAAACTAGAAACTTTGCATGTATTCTCTTTAACCCTCAGAGCAACTCTGACAGTTCCTAGCTGAAACTTACAGTTTAATAATTGTTTATCTTAAGCTCTTAGCACAGAGCCTGGAACATAATTGGCGTCCAGTAATGTTTGGTGAATGAGTGAATGAAGTGATTAAACCAGAGGATCAGTGTAACCATCTCTTCAGCATTCAAGATGCCCAAGGCCACCTAAGTCAAGGGTGTGGGAAAAACTAACTTTCTGTCACCTGCACTGCTGCTTTCATGAAGTATTCTTTATCGTGAAATACTACCGGCCAGGCCTAGCACACGTAGGCACTCAGTAAATGTGGGCTGAATGGCCAATACCCTGTTCGGTATAAAAGTGAAAGTGTGCTGAGTTCAGAACAGGGGTCCTGGGTTCAGACACCTGTTCCATCGCTGCCCACCCCTTGGCTCTGAGTGGTTACTTAACCCATCCAAGGCTCCTCCCTCCTCTTTAGACCTCAGGAATTATGCCCCAGTCATGGTTTGCATGAGCATTAAATGCAGGAACTTGTGAAGCGCCTGTGAGCCCCTAGGGAGAGATTATGGTGATTATGGTCGAGGTGGGAAGCTGAGTATATTTCAGTGCTGCGGGAGGATACCCACCCCACGGGGGCGTGTGAGTTGGAGGGGCGGGCTGTGTGGCCCGGCGCCGTGGGGTGCAGGCTGCCCTGCTCCCAGGCTCCTGACGATTTGTTCCCATCAGCCTGCATATTTCATGCACTGCCTCCCTGTGCCAAATAAATAAATCAGGACCTCCTCCTCCGAACGACAGGAGCTGATTGGGGCATCTGTGGAGCTGAGACTTAAAAAGGCCAGAGCAGGGATGCTGGAGCCCCCAACAGAGTCTGCTAATGTGACATTTAGGAGCCAGGTGACCCAGGCATCCGGCAGCTGCCTGCACAGTGTGACTCCCCACATATGGTGGGCACCTTTGTGGGAGAAGGAAGTGACTTTTACAGACTCTGTTTCCCTCACACACAGTCAAAGTAACACAGGGAGAGAGTGTCCCAGGGGGGTCCCTATTCCGTTTCCTGAATGCTCAGAAGGGCCCAGTAGTGCATCTGTGTTTCTGCAAAGAAGTTTAGCCAGAGCCAGAGCCCCAGGTGGGTCCTCTGGGTGCACACTTGGAATCCCTTCGTGACTTCTGGGCATGTTGCATTATGGGATCCGCCTGCACCTCTAGGGTCTTTCTTTGAGGGTGGTGGACACTCCTCTCTGTATTTCCTGTGTTCAGGAGACACAGGTGGCCAGTGGACTGGGCATCTTGGCACAGAACTGTCATTCTCAGGGATCCCATCAAGGCAAACCCCCATGTCAGGGAAGAGCGTGGGCAGTAGAGAAAATCCAGGGTTTGAATCTGGGCTCTGTCCTTAGTACCAGTGGGGCTCTGGTCAAAGCCACAACCTGTCTGAGCTTTCGTTTCTTCATCTTCAAGGATGAACTGAGCCCACCTTGCTCCACGCACTGTTAGAACTAAATGAGAAAATGCCCATAAAGCAGCACAGATCCAGGCTCCCTATAGGGGGTTGGTAAATGCCTGGGTCCCTTCTCCACCTGCTCCCCAACCTTGTCAAAGCCTGCTCTGCCCTGGGGGCTCTGCTCTCTGCTCTCACATGCCCCACCTCTAGCACTCTACCTCTAACCCTTACCTTTCCCTGAATCTGCTTCATCTGCAGTCACCAGTATCCCCCCAGATGCCAAAGCCATTGACCCCTGGCTCCAGCAGCTTATCCATCTCCTAAGATGGCACTGCTGGCCAGGCCCATTGTGAAGTATGCTGCTCCTTTGCTTCTGAGGTGTCCACTCTCTCCCAGTACCTCATTCCTGGCCACCCCCAGGAGTTGGAGCTCCCTTGGAGCCTGAGATAGGTCCTATCCTCTTCTCACATGGGGTCTGATCCCTGACACCTGCTTCAACTCCCAGCTTCTTTGCCCATGGTCCCAAGCCTCCTCTCCCTGTCTGCACCTCTCCCTTGGTCCAGACTCAAGGGCATCTCCACTTTGATGATCCTCAGATGCAGCATGTTCAAGCCAGAACTTGTCATCTTCCCCTCCATATCTTCTTCTGGGTCCTCCCTTCCAGGGAGTGGCACCTAAGCCCCCATCACGCCCACCAGAATCTCAGCTGACTTGCTTGCTGCCCCTTTTTTTCATCTTCCATGTGATCACCCAGTTGTCTTGATTTTATCTGGGAGAAAGAACCCTTTGTCAAATCTGAGCCACCTCTCCATTTCTCCTACCACCACCCTGGGCCAGTCCTCATCATCTTTATCCTTGACTCTGACCAAAACAATGAACTAGGTGTGCAGAATGAGGGGGGGGTGGAGAGTCCCCTCTACTTGCTGCTGACCAAATCATACCTAAAGTGCACTGGCCAATCTTTTAGTCTTCACTCTATCAGAAAGACAGTGACCTTGTAGGAAGTGGCCCAAAGAGGGGCCTGGGTGGGGTGGGAGATAGAAATTATGTTCTATAAGGAGGGGTTAGAGGTTGGTCCCAGAGGACGATCTGTCTTTCTCTTTGAGACTATGAAAGACTATGTCTTTTTCATCTTTGTATTGTTGGGCAACCCTCTGGGGTTGCCCTTGGGTGGGAGCAGAAGTGGTCTGTGTAGTCCTAGAGGTCAAAGCCAGATAAGCAGCTGAGTGGCCAGGAAGAACTTGGTAACAGGCAGAGTCCAGCCTGGGGAGTGGGCTACCCATCCTTTGTTGTGCAGCAAAGATAGACAACCAGTTTGGGAGATGGTGTGAGAGGATATCTCAACCCAATCAGGTTGGGGATACTAACTAGAAGAGGGGACTGGGGAAAAAATAGCCTGCAAGAATATGGCCAGGGCCTGGGGAGGAGCAGCTCCCAGACACACACCAAGACCCCATTCTAACTGGTCACTGCCTTTTGCTACCCACAGACAGCAGAGAGGTGAAGGTGGGTGAGTACAACGCTGTGGCCGACACACTGGAGATGATCAACGACACCATCAGGTTCCAAGGTAAGGCAGGGGGCTGCTCAGTCACTCCAAGTCTGGACGTTGTCTGTATATGGGGACAAGCTCAGAGTCCCTGGCCTCATGAGGTCTAAGAAGCATCCCAGTATACTCACTCACTGAGTACAGGGCCCTGGTCACTCACATGGGAGCCACCTCTGGGATAGCTTACTGGAATTTATGTGAAATGCTCACCAAGGTGTCTAAACATTAGATGGCCAAGAGTAATTCTTTTTAAATGTGTCCTAGCTAGATTTAACTCTGTATCCTCCTCTGGAAAAGTGTTGGGTTGGGTTGGTCTTCTGTCCACACCTTGGCCTGGGTTCAGCTCTCAGCCTCCCTCACCCAGACCTCTACACCAGCCCCAGTGGGCCTTCACCCCTACAAGTCCATCTGCCTTCAGCAGCCCAAATACCCTTGCTTTCATGCCAGGTTAAGATGGCCCACCCTGCCCAGAGCCCTGCACAGTCCCCATGTGGCCCCAAAGGTTCCATGAAGGGACCCCTGCCCACCTCTCTGTTGCCTCTCTCAAATCTCCCCAACCAAACTGCTCACAAGTCCTCATATGTGCTGAAATACACCATGCCCTTGCTTCTGCTGTGCCCTCTGTCCATATGTCCTTTCACACTTGTCTTCCTGGTGAATAACCAACTACTCTACTCATTCCCAAGACTCAGCTCCCACATCACCTCCTGTCTGGGGACTTTGCCCTCTGCTCCCTTCTCTACGCCCAGGCCTGCCTGTCCCCAAAGTCACCACACCCTCTGGACCCCACTGGCCCTAGAGGAGGTTTGCAGAGTGGTTAGGGCACAAGCTACAGGATTAGGCAGGTCTGGGTTCAAATCCTGCCAACTTTGGCACTTAACACCTAGAAATCCATTGCCCCCTCTGTAAAATGGGAATAATCTTATCTACCCATGAGGCTGTCAGGTAAAACTGGGAAAATCTCTATAAAGTGCTTAGCCTGTGCTAAGCACTCAGTGCGATTACTTACTGTGCATTTTTTTCTTTTTCCATGGCTAGTGTGTAAATTCCTGTAGGGAAAGGACTAGGTCTTTTTCATCTTTGTATTGCTGGTGCACAGCCCTGGGCCTGACAGGTAGAAGGTGATTATTAATGATGATGAATCGTCATTAATGCTGATGAATAATGAATGAACAGACTAGATGAAAAGCAAGCAAGAAAACTCGGGGCTGCTGCTGTTATAAACACTCTGATAAATCATTAGCACTTGACTCCACATCATCTCAGTTAAGATGCACCTTGTGGAGGCACCATTTTGCGGGGAGGGAAGGCAGAGTAGGAAGGAGAAGATGTCAATTTTCTTTTCCTCCTCCACTTGCCCAGAGACAAGACAAGACCTTGCTCTCTCACCTGGGCTAAAAGTCAGTGGGGTCATCATAACATCATCACAGCAACTTCAACTGAGCTCAAGTGATCCTCCTTCCTCAGCCTCTCAAGTAGCTAGGACTACAAGCATATGCTACCACACCTTGCTAGTTTCTTACTTTTTTGCAGAAATGAGTCTCACCATGTTGCCCAGGCTGGTCTCAAACCCCTGACCTCAAGCAATCTCCTACTTTGGCCTCCCAAAGTACTGGGATTGCAAAAGTGAGCGATTGAACCTGGCCAAGAAGATGCTGGTTTTTGTAAATGGTTTCTGTGCATCAAGCCCCAAACTCACTAGTAGAAATATAACCTTGATTTGGACCTCAGCCTCCTTTCTCAGTGCCCAGAGAGGGGCTTGTTTCTAGCCAAGAACTCATGGGCACCCCCAGCTTTGTTCTTGCATTTGGTAGCCTGAAGGATGCTCCTTCCTGAGCTAGCCTCATGTGGTCAGGGGGTGGGGAAAGGGTGGGAAAGACATTGGGCTTTCACTTCTGGAAGCAAGGAATAGTATGCCTTGTGTCTGCTTAAGCCCTGACTTTCAGCCCTTGACCTCACTCTTATGTTACTTCATATGGAATTGCTTAAGGCCTTTTTTTTGAACCTGGCAACTTCCCTAGATTTCTTAGATGGATCAAACTCTTTTTTATCCACTGAATGTTTCTAAACACATTCGAACTTGCTAGCAAAGTGTTTGAAACCCAAATGTTTGGGGGAGTTCTCACTCCCTGCAGCCACATCTGCCCACTCTCCGTTATCTCTTGGGAATTGAGGCATAACTAAGATGGGGCTGCGGTCGGGGTGGGGAGTAGGGGAGGGGTGGGGATGCTCCCAGGGCTTCTGGGCTTGGCCCTTTCTGGCCTCTAGCTGATTCTCCATTTCCCCCCTGAAGAGAAAAGCCCTAAAGTTTCACAACTCCACAGCAGAAAGCTGACCTGAAATTGCCACTAAGAGAGAGGGGCCTTGCAGGAAGCTACAGGGGAGTCCCTGCATCCCTCATCTCAGACCAGCCTGTGTTTGCTGAAACTGAGCCGGGACAAGTTTGCCTCTGTGTAGAAAGATGCATTTGCTGTGAAACCCCCAGGGGCCTCCCACATTCCTGGTGCCCTTGAAGGAGGAGCTGGGCACCTCTGCAGTCATGGGGAGAAGTGGAAACCTACAGTTTCAGTCCAGTACTGGAGTAGCTGGGGAAGGGAGATCCTCCCTCACACAGTCAGAGAGTCTTAGGTAAATGAAAAGCCAGATAGTGAACGTGTAACATAATGACCTTGAAGCATAAATTCTGCAGCCAGAGCACATATGTATCACCACAGAACTGACAGGCAAGGCGTCTGCCCTGTTGAGGAGGGATCACGTATCATATGTATATAGGAACAGAGTCCTCGAATCTGAGGCCAAGTTCTTCACTCCCCAAGGCACCCAGTGGAACCCACTTGCATCACCCAACCCTGTGCCTTCCAAGCCCTTGTTACCTTTGGTGATAAATGGTGATGGTTTTCACCAATGTAATTAGACCACATCAAATTCTAGTCTTCTAATGGCTATTAAATGCATCACAAATCCCTTATTAATTCTATTTAGAGAAAGAAATAACTCTTGGCCCAGGCTCCCTGTTGGGCAGACTGGTTAGCCACCAGATCCAGCTCGCCCAGCAGACAGATGTCCCTTGCACAGAGCTTGTGTGTTGGGGACACCAAGACAGAGACGTTCCTGGGGAGTGGCTGTGCACTGGGCTCTGCCGATGTGGTCTTCTTGGCCTTCTAGGGTCCGAGCCACCAAAGGACAAGACCATCATCCTGGAGCAACTCCGGAAGATCTCCCTACCTCTCTACAGCATCCTCTCTGCCCTCACCATCCTCGGAATGATCATGGCCAGTGCTTTTCTCTTCTTCAACATTAAGAATCGGAATCAGAAGTAAGTCCACCATGCCCTCCCTGGCACTTGCTTTCCAGCTTCATGAGCATCACAGGGCACAGAGAGTTCTAGGGTAGAGTTTCCCAGACTGTGTTACTCAGCCACTATACACACACGCACAGGTACAGATGCACAGGAGTACAGTCAAATAAAAATAAGTTTGGGGAAAGCTGAGTTAAATGGAATCAAAGGGTGCAAGTTGCGGGCCTCATCAGAGCTTTGGGTGTGCTCCTGTGCTTGTGATGGGCCAGGAGGAGAGAGATGAAGATGGAATTCCCCAAACATCTCTGTCCCCTTCCCCAGCACTTTTGGGACTCACTGCTGGAGTAGGTCATGTATCCCGTGACGGGAGCTCCCCTGAGTATATCACATTACTGCCCAGGAAAGCCCTCCTTTCATGTGTCACAGAGGAAAGCTGGGTGACAGAGCTGCTGTCCCCATGCAGCAGAGCCTGTCCCCTTGATTTCTTTTTTTTTTTTACTAAATCATAGCTATGTATGTTAATACTGTCATGGGGTACAGTATGCTGTGTTTTTTTTTGTTTTTTTTTTTGTTTTTTTTTTTGAGACAGAGCCTCAAGCTGTCCCCCTGGGTAGAGTGCCATGGCATTACAGCTCACAGCAACCTCCAACTCCTGGGCTCAAGCGAGTCTCTTGCCTCTGCCTCCCAAGTAGCTGGGACCACAGG
>CAUYTI010082148.1:0-10605 GCA_963575145.1 Galago senegalensis
TGTGGTCCCAGCTACTTGGGAGGCAGAGGCAGGAGACTCGCTTGAGCCCAGGAGTTGGAGGTTGCTGTGAGCTGTAATGTCACGGCACTCTACCCAGGGGGACAGCTTGAGGCTCTGTCTCAAAAAAAAAAAAAAAAAAAAGAGCAAAATCGAGACCCCCTTCTCTACTAAAAATAGAAAAACTGAGGCAAGAGGATCGCTTAAGCCCAAACATTTGAGGTTGCTGTGAGCGATGACTCTACCCAAGATGACAGTTTGAGACTCCAACTGACAAAAAGCTCACAAGATAAATTCGAGTGGCTTGGCACCTGTGGCTCAAGTGGCTAAGGCACCAGCCACATACACCTAAGGTAGCGGGTTTGAATCCAGCCTGAGCCCGCCAAGTAACAATGATGGCTGCAACCAAAAAATAGCTGGGCGTTGTGGCAGGCACCTGTGGTCCCAGCTACTTGGGAGGCTGAGGCAGGAGACTCACTTGAGTCCAGGAGTTGGAGGTTGCTGTGAGCAGTGAGGCCATGGCACTCTACCCAAGGGGACAGTTTGAGGCTCTGTCTCAAAAAAAAAAAAAAAAAAAGATAAATTCGAGTGAAATTTAATCTGAAAATAGATGGTCAATTTCAAAACTTACATTTCTTCATCAGATACTTACTAAAACAGGAGATGTTATAAATATGTCCCCCTTTCACTCATTAAGACCACCACAGGTAGGACCATGGAATCCCTCAGAAGCACTTACAGCTGTGGATCTCGGCTTCTGTAAATCTTCCCATCCTGTTTGCTGAGATACTGATCAATCTCATCTTCTACCACATTGAGAGCACCAAAGGCCTTCAACCCCTGCTGTGGGGCTGATGTCTCCATTTCAGATGAGGGCCCAGCAAGGCTTGAGGGAAACAGGAACAACAAATCGCCATGCCTGTTCAAATGACAAAGACAAGTCGTTGCCCTCCTTTACATAAGACCCAACTTCAATGCATCCATTTTGACATTCGCAAAAAGGAAACATCACACATCCTGAAGACCTAAAGAATAAGGTTTCCAGGGAGGATCACTCACCATCATGAACAACACAGTAACTATCCAGACCAGGAAGTTCAAGACCAACCAACTATTTCAGAGGAAACAGTCATCGATGACTTTCAAAGGCAACAGTACCAAAGACAGAGATTAGGGAAAAACTAGCCAAAATGTACAAGACCACCCTGATGACCATCTTTGTATTTGGATTCAGAACTCACTTTGGTGATGGCAAGACAGCAGGCTTTAGCATGATTTATGATTCCTTGTATTATGCAAAGAAAAATGGACCCAAACATAAACTTGCAAGGCATGGCCTTTATGAAAAGAAAATGAGCTCAAGAAAGCAGTAAAAGGAATTCAAGAACAGAATGAAGAAAGTTAGGAGGACTGCAAAGACTAATTTTGGTGCTGGCAAAAAGCCAAAGGAGTAAAGACTCCACAATGACATTATATAGATGTATATAATCTACACCATTGTATAGATTTTTCACAAGAGGATTAATAAAGACTTTTCGTGTGAAAAAAAATAAGGTTTCTAATTTTAAGAAAGGAGGAGAACTCTTCTAACATCTCACGGACATTTTTTGGCATTCTAAAGAGGAGTAGCAAGTCCTTAGTAGTTTAATTTCTATTAAAATGTATGGGTGGCGCCTGTGGCTCAGTGGGTAGGGCACAGGCCCATATACCAAGGGTGGCAGATTCAAACCTGACCCCAGCCAAACTGCCACAAAAAATAGCCGGGCATTGTGGCAGGCTCCTGTAGTCCCAACTACTCAGGAGGCTGAGGCAAGAGAATCATCTAAGCGCAAGAACTAGAGGTTGTTGCTGTGAACTGTGATGCCCCAGCACACTACTGAGGGTGACAAAGTGAGACTCTGTCTCTATAAATAAATAAATAAATAAATAAATAAAATTTTGTGGGTGGTGCCTGTGGTTCAGTGGTTACGGCGCCAGTCCCATATACCAAGGGTGGCGGGTTTGAACCCAGCCTTGGCCAAAAAAATAGCTGGGCATTGTGGCGGGCGCCTATAGTCCCAGCTACTCGGGAGGCTGAGGCAAGAGAATTGCCTCAGCCCAGGAGTTGGCGGTTGCTGTGAGCTGTGACACCATGCACTCTACTGAGGGCAATAAAATAAGACTCTATCTCAAAAATAAAATTTTAGGGCTCAGCGCCTGTGGATCAAGTGGCTAAGGCGCCAGCCACATACACCTAAGGTGGCGGGTTCGAATCCCCAGCCCGGGCCTGCCAAACAACAATGATGGCTGCAACCAAAAAAATGGCCGGGCATTGTGGCGGGCGCCTGTAGTCCCAGCTACTTGGGAGGCTGAGGCAGGAGACTTGCTTGAGCCCAGGAGATGGAGGTTGCTGTGAGCTGTGATGCCATGGCACTCTACCCAGGGGGATAGCTTGAGGCTCTGTCTCCAAAAAAAAAAAAAAAAGTAAAATTTTACTGGGGCAGCTCCTGTGTCTCAGTGAGTACAGCACCAGCCCTATATACTGAGGGTGATAGGTTCAAACCCGGCCCCAGTCAAATTGCAACAAAAAAATAGCCGGGCGTTCTGGTGGGCACCTGTGGTCCAAGCTACTTGGGAGGCTGAGGCAAGAGAATCACCTAAACCCAAGAGCTAGAGATTGCTGTGAGCTGTGATACCCCAGCACTCTACCGAGGGCAACAAATTGAGACTTTGTCTCTTAAAAAAAAAAAATGTTTTTACTTTACTTTTTTTTTTTTTTTTAAGACAAAAGTCTAACTCAGCTGTTGCCCTGGGATAGTGTGTCATAGCATCACAGCTCACAGCAATCTCAAACTCTTGGGCTCAAGTGATCCTCTTGTCTCAGCCTCCCAAGTAACTGAGACTACAGGTGCACACCACGATATCCGGCTATTTTTTGGAGATGGGGTCTCGCTCTGGCTAATGTTGGTCTCAAACTCCTAAGCTCACTCAAGCAATCCACACACCTCAGCCTCCCAGAGTGCTGGGACTACAGGCATGAGTCATTGCACCTAGCTTATAATTTTAATTTAAAATCTGATTTTGAGGAACTGTGCCTACCGGGTCCTAGAGGCCTCCTTCTCTTCTTCTTCCTCCTCACTCTATCCTTGGCCCTCACCTCCCCCTGTCCTTCCTTTGCCCTCTGGACAGCTCCTCCCACATGCCATGGACCTACTGTGTATCTTTCCATGTCCTTCTCTGCGCTCATATACACATAGGTACACACAGACATATATGGAGGCTACCAATGCTCTACAAAAACGGGATTACCAGAGATTACCTTTTCCCTCCAACAGCCCCTCATAAAATCCTCCAAATATGATGGGTCCATATCTAACTGCTTCTTCTAATGGCTGAGATCTTCCCCTGTGAGGCTGTCTTACAGTTCCTTTGGACATTCCAACGGGGCTATGTCCTGTCCACCTGTTTCTCCACCATGAACATCCACACAACCCCATGTACAGACATCCATAGTTTCAATTCTGCAGGGCAGATTCCTGGGAGTGACCCTATCTCACAAGAGTTTTTGGTTCAAAAGCTGTTAATGTGCTACCTTCCAAAAGGCTCCCACAAGTCACAATTCCAATGGTAATATTTGGGTTTTCATAACTTCAACATAAAGGGTGTTCTGCCTAGGATCAGACTTACGTTTCAGACTTGCTGCTAGGCCAAACTGGTGGGGCAAAGTGCTATCACCTGAAACAAGTATCCATTCATGAGCAGCACACAGCCGCCCCCGGGGTCCCTCGAGACCAGAGACAGCTCATAACACTAAAACTCAAGGTAAGTCTGGAGGAAAGACAGAAGCACACCCCTTGGTACACGCTCAACTGCTGCCCACACCAGACACACACAAAAAGAAGTGCCTGGAAGGGAAGCCTATCGGGCACTAATCTGACAAACAGAAAGAACACAGACCAGAAGAACAAACGCTGCAGGATCACACAACAGTTGCAGCCTCTGGTAGCTCTTTGGTAGGTCTATTCTTTTTCCTTCCGTAACTTAGGGGAATAAAATTGCCAAAGTACCCTCAGAGACTTCTTCTTCTAAAACTGGATTAGAAATAAATAAATAAATAAATAAAACTGGATTAGATATTCCCAAACACCCCAGCTATAAAAACTAGATCTAGTTATCTCAAACTAGATCAACATAACAAATATAACCTATCCATATTGCTGAGCTCTAATGAAAGTAAAGGAAATCCTCAGGCATCCAAAGATCCAGCAGCACAGTTAGACAAGAAAGGCAAGGTGAAAAGAGCTCAGAGCCACCTCTGAGCCTAGGCTACTCTCAGGAGCTCATCCAGAGCTCGGGCCTAGTTGTTCCCTGGGTATCATCCTGCCCAAAGTAGTCTGCTAAGCCCAATGCTTCACCTAAAACCAAATGGATCTGCACATTATGAACAATCCAGCTGAAAACAGAAATGGAAGAAGAATATCATCTGCCTCTATCTACTACATAACAAAAGAAAAAGTCAAGAGTGGTGCCTATGGCTCAAGGAGTAGAGCACCAGCCCCATATAGCAGGGTTGGCGGATTCAAAACCAACCCCGGCCAAAAGTTCAACAAAAGAAAGAAAGAAAAAGTCACCTCTCAGACTCTGCAGCAAAAGGTCTACCCAACAGCATCCAGGGGCAGAGCTGAGGCCACCACTTAGCTCAGGCAGTGTAAAGACAGAAATCAGCTGCAAGGCGTCAGGTCAAGAGCACCATCCCCTTGTGCCACCAGAAGCCACTGCAAGCCTCTTCAGGAAAGCCTTGAAATCCAGGTCTTTTAGGATTTCCCAAGACCAAGTATGGTCCAATACAGAATCTTTTTTTTTGAGACAGAGTCTCACTATGTCACCCTTGGTAGAGTGCCGTGGCATCAAAGCGCACAGAAACCTCCAACTCTTGAGCTTAAGTGATTCTCTTGCCTCAGCCTCCCAAATAGCTAGGACTAAAGACACCTGCCACAACACCTGGCTATTTTCTTTTGTAGAGACAAGGTCTCACTCTGACCCAGGCTGGTCTCGAACTCCTGAGCTGAGGGCCCACACCTGCTTTGGTTGCTAGAGAGCTAGGATTACAAGAGTGAACCACCACACCTAGCCAAGATTCTGTCTCTAAAAACTAAATAAATAATGTTTGGAGTTTTTTTTAGTGGCCATCCAGGGCTCGGCACCCATACCTCAGGGGTTAGAGCACTGGCCATGTACACCAGGGCTGGCAGGTTTGAACCACGCCAAAGCCTGCGAAAAACAAAAATGAAAACTACAACAAAAAAATATACAACAAAAAAAAAATAACTAGGAGTCACGGTGGGAACCTATAGTCCCAGCTACTTGGGAGGCTGAGGCAAGAGAATCACTTGGGCCCAGGAGTTTGAGGTTGCTGTGAGCTGTGACACCATGGAACTCTGCCGAGGAAGACATAGTGAGACTTTGTCTCGAGAAAAAAAAAAAAAAAAAAGAACCAGCTACTCAGGAGTCTGAGGCAAGAGAATCACCTAAGCCCAAGAGCTGGAGGTTGCTGTGAGCTGTGCCACCAGGGCACTCTACCGAGGGCAACAAAGTGAAACTGTCTCTTAAAACAAAAAAAAAATAAGAAAAAATGTTATTGTTGGCTTAGCGCCCATACCACAGTGGTTACAGAACTAGACACATACACCAAAGTTGGAGGGTTCGAACCCAGCCCAGGCCAGCTAAAATCACAATGACAACTGCAACAAAAAATAGCTGGGTATCAGGCGGCGCCTGTGGCTCAGTGAGTAGAGCGCTGGCCCCATATACCAAGGGTGGTGGGTTCAAATCTGACCCCAGCCAAACTGCAAGAAAAAAAATAGCCAGGCGTTGTGGTGGGTGCCTGTAGTCCCAGCTACTCAGGAGGCTGAGGCCAGAGAATCGTCTAAGCCCAAGATCTGGAGGTTGCTATGAGGTATGATGCCATGGCACTATTTTGTGGGTCACAAGGTAAAACTCTGTCTCTTAAAAAAAAAAAAAAAAAAAAGGCTGGCGCCTGTGGCTCAAGTAGCTAAGGCGCCAGCCATGTACACCCAAGGTGGCGGGTTTGAATCCAGCCTGGGCCGCCAAACAACAATGACGCTGCAACCAAAAATAGCCGGGCATTGTGGTGGGCGCCTGTGGTCCCAGCTACTTGGGAGGTGGAGGCAAGAGACTCGCTTGAGCCCAGGAGTTGGAGGTTGCTGTGAGCTGTGAAGCCACAGCACTCTACCCAGGGGAACAGCTTGAGGCTCCTGTCTCAAAAAAAAAAAAAAAAAAAAAAAAAACAAGCCAGGTATTGTGGCAAGTGCCTGTAGTCCCAGCTACTTGGGAGGCTGAGGCAAGAGAATCACTTAAGCCCAAGAGCCAGAGTTTGCTGTGAGCTGTGACACTACAGCACTGGAACAGGACGACAGCTTGAGAATCTGTCTCAAAAAAGAAAAAAAGAAATAGCCAGGTGTCGCGGCAGGCGCCTGTAATCCCAGCTACTTGGGAGGTTGAGGCAAGAGAATTGCTTAAACCCAAGAGTTTGAGGTTGCTGCGAGCTGTGATACCATAGGACTATAACAAGGGTGACATGAGATTCCATCTCAAAACAAACAAAAAAAACCCCACAGCTACTGTCTTCCCAGTGCCCACCACATGCAGAGGGTATGCAAGCCAAGGAGGCACTGTTATCCCACACAGACAAGGACAGTGTGGCCCAAGGAGTTTAGGTGACCCCTAGCACATGGCCAACAAGCAGTGTACTATGAATCCAAACCTGCAGAACGTTCCTAAGAAATGGTTCTCAAGACACAAAAGCCCGGCTCAGCGCCTGTGGTTCAAGCGGCTAAGGCGCCGGCCACATATATCTGAGCTGGCGGGTTCAAATCCAGTCCCGGCCCACCAAACAACAATAATGGCTGAAATCAAAAAATGGCTGGGCATTGTGGCGGGCGCCTGTAGTACCAGCTCAAGTAGGCAGGAGACGCTCTTGAGCCCAGGAGTTGGAGGTTGTTGTGAGCTATGATGCCACAGCACTCTGCCCAGAGTGACAGCTTGAGGTTCTGTCTAAAAAAAAAAAAAAAAAAAAAGACACAAAAGCCCCTGTGGGAGGTGGAGAGGGAGTGGATCGGCTGAGCTCAGGAGTTCAAGACCAGCCTGAGCAAGAGTGAGACCCAGTTTCTAAAAATCACTGGGCCCTATGGTGGATGCCTATAGGTCTCAGCTACTAGGGAACTGAGTATGACTCCGGTACTCTATGGAGGGCAACAAAGTAAAATTCTGTCTCATTTAAAAAAAAAAAAAAAAAAAAAGGCTCGGCGCCTGTGGCTCAAGTGGCTAAGGTGCCAGCCACATACACCTAAGATGGCAGGTTAGAATCCCCAGCCTGGGCCCACCAAACAACAATGATGGCTGTAACCAAAAAATGGCCAGGCATTATGGCGAGCACCTGTAGTCCCAGCTACTTGGGAGGCGGAGGCAGGAGACTCACTTGAGCCCAGGAGTTGGAGGTTGCTGTGAGCTGTGAAGTCACAGCACTCTACCCAGGGGAATAGCTTGAGGCTCCATCTCAAAAAAAAAAAAAAAAAAGCCCTTTTACAAGCTGGAGGAAAGATGACCCTTGACTGGTCTGAAATGGATATACACAATAAAAAGCTTAATCTAATACAGGAGTAGGCAAATGGTAGGTCCCCAATAAATCTTTGTTGAAAAGCGAGTAGGTGAAAACTATAATTGCATATTTTTTCCCTAGATACACTAATCTATGAACCTTAAAATGACCAAATTGCCACAACAGCATCTGGCTGGTAAATAGCCACATGGCCAACTGCCAGCAAGGCCAGCCCCATCCCTTAAGTGTGCCCACATCCTATGCTGCTGGTAGCCCAAGGTGAAAACTGACCACCTACCCCAAGGACTTAACTCACAGATATATAAGCAGGTGACAGACAGCTTAGATAGGAGTCAGCATATGTGTTTTGTAAAAGGCCAAAAAGTAAATATTTCAGCTTGGCAGGCACATGGCTTCTCACTACTCCCCTCTGCCCTTGTAGTGTGAGCACAACTATCAACAACTCAGTGTGGCTGCATTCTAGTAATAACTCACAACAGACAGTAGGCTAACAGTCAGAGCCTTCTATGTACATGACTAACTGATCAATTCCAAGGGGTGGACGAACGGTCAATGAACTCCTGGCCCCTTCCACCTAAGCAAGCAAGACTGATGAGATTTCCTTTGCCAGAGCTGTATTCAAGGTCTTTTACTCCAGAAAAGCAGCCAAACATGCAACTTTCCCCAGCACCCACATGGACCTGTGCCTTTAACTCTCCCTCTTCAGTGACACATATTCCAGGATTCTGCAATCAGTCAAATCTGCTCAACTGCAGATTCAATGTAACTGCTGAACAACAGAAAAGCAATACAATGTGCCTGTATTTTGGTCACCTAATAAGACTGTCATCATGTGAGGAAGAAACAAGACAAAACTAAGCAACTTCAGTGAAATCACATGGCCATCACTCCCCCCATTCCCTGCTTTCTCCCTGCAGGACACTTACTTGATTTTCAGCAAGTTGAGGGATTTGTTGGATGATGCTGTTATCTCTCCAGTCTTATTTCTATTGATGTAAACTGAGAAGCCATTATTTTGGAAGCCAAACTCCTTTGCAACCTGAAACAAGCCCCAACAACCAAGCTTTAACAAAATATTTAAGTACTACTAAACACAGCACATATATGTTAGACTAGAGAAACACTAGATTTAAAACGTCTCATCAGGCTGGGTGCCTGTGGCTCAAGTGGCTAAGGTACCAGCCACATACACCTGAGGTGGCGGGTTTGAATCCAGCCTGGGCCCACCAAAACAACAATGATGGCTGCAACCAAAAAATAGCTGAGTGTTGTGGCGGGCGCCTGTGGTCCCACCTACTTGGAAGGCTGAGGCAAGAGACTCACTTGAGCCCAGGAGTTGGAGGTTGCTGTGAGCTGTGATGCCACAGCACTCTACCTAGGGCAACAGCTTGAGGCTCTGTCTCAAAAAAAAAAAAAAAAAAAAAAAAAGAAAGAAATGCTTGGGAACGGCACCTGTGGCTCAGTGAGAGAGGCGCCAGCCCCATATACCAAGGGTGGCAGATTTCAAACCTGGCCCTGGCCAAATTGCAACAAAAAAATAGCTGAAAAAAAATGGCTCAAATGTGATTAGGTGGCACCTATGGCTCAAAGGAGTAAGGCACCAACCTCATATGCTGGAGGTGGCAGATTCAAACCCAGACCTAGCCAAAAAAAAAAAATAGCCGGGCACTGTGGCAGGCGCTGTAGTCCTAGCTACTCGGGAGGCTGAGGCAGGAGAATCGCCTGGGCCCAAGAGTTGGAGGTTGCTGTGAGCTATGTGATGTGACACCAAGGCACTCTACTGAGGGTGATAAGGTCAAGACTCTGTCTCTACAAAAAAAAAAAAAAAAAAAAAGAAAAAGAAATGCTTGATAAGTATGGACAGTCAGTTGACTTGTAATAAACCAGATGCCCAGGTCAGAGTGAAGACCAGAGCCAGTGTTACAGAAGCCACTGATGCTACCTTCTGGTTTCAGCCCCCCACTGTCTTATAGACTCTGTCTCAAAAAAATAAATAAATAAAAATAAAAAATTTTGGCCTGTACTATGATTCATGCCCATACCATAATCCTAACACTCTGGGAGGCTGAAGGGGGTGGATACCTTGAGCTCAGCAGTTCAAGACCAGCATGAATAATGCCAAGCCCCTGTCACAACTACAAACAGAAAAACTACCCAGGTGGGTCTGGGCACTTTCGGGGGTCCCAGACCCTTGCTGCCTCTGCTGCTGCTGCTGCTGCCACTGTTTCCGCTACCACCACCACAGTGATTCCCGCGAAGCCACGAGCGTCCCAGGCTGGGTCAAACTGCCAGACAACAACAAGCAGAGCCACAGGAGCCCAAGCAGAGCCATAGGAGCTGGCGGAGATGCCATGTGAGCCAGTTTTTACATAAATGGAACCACACAGTATCCCTTCGTGGCCCTCAGTGATCTACACCTCATGGTGTTCACACACCCTATATAATCTCTCCCTTGGGTGTAAACTGGGCTGCAGCCTGCCTCTATTAATAACTATTAAATCATAGAATTCATCAAACGTGATGATGCCCCTGATGTGATGAGGTTACATAAAATTATGACTTCTTGACAATAGATTATCTCCCTTGCTGGCTTCAGTGCAACAAGCAGCCGTGGAGAGGGGCCCAGGTGACATGGACTGAGGGGGTCCTTCCACCAGCAGCCAGTGTGGAGCTGAGGGAACTGGACACATGCCCCAGGGGTGAGCTTGGAGGGTCTCCAATTGAGCATTGAGATGGAGCTGCAGCCTACACCAAGACCTCTGTGGTAGCCCTGAAGAAAAGGGTCGCACCCAGATTCCTGACCTACAGAAACTGTGAAATAATAAACTCTGGTTGGGACAATTTGTTATGCAGCACTAGGTAGCTAATGCACATTCTTCTAAGAGTTCTTTCTTGGCTGAACATTGTGTCCTTGCAGTTCATCTGTACTGATGGGTTATAGTTCACCCACGTCACTACTGTGTGGTTTCCCATTGAAAGTCCACCTTATC
>CAUYTI010082150.1:0-40360 GCA_963575145.1 Galago senegalensis
TGCCTGTGGTCCCAGCTACTAAGGAGGCAGAGGCAGGAGACTCACTTGAGCCCAGGAGTTGGAGGTTGCTGTGAGCTGTGATGCCATGGCACTCTACCCAGGGTGACAGCTTGAGGCTCTGTCTCAAAAAAAAAAAAAAAATTATTTGCACTCATCAAATTTTCAGTTACTCATTTTGTTGCAAGGAGAAGTCTCCTGTCGCCGAAGTTGCATGAATGTTTGTGTGTGTTTATTTTCATATACTTGTGGCTTAAAAGCAGACCCTGTGTTTTCACTGTTGTCTATCTCTAAGTAAGTGAAAAGCTTTTCCCTGAATCCCTACTTTTTGCAAAAAAAAAAAAAAAAAAACTCCCCAACTCTGCTAGCCTGACACACACACACACACTCACACACACAGACACTCTTTCTCTCTCTCTTCAGAAAAACTGCAAGAGAAAATAAGAAAGCCCACCATCCAGACACACAGGAAAGGCACTCTCAGTTTTTACTTCCAAGTTTGGCAGCCTGGTGAACTTGAAAGGTTAGCTATGAATAAGCATAATCAGATCTTTCTTTTTGTCCATATTTAATTCAAATGAGACAGCTCTGTGTTGACTTCTAATACAGAAAGGCCACCCACCATGGTTGTGCTCCCAGCCAATGAAGCTGGCTGGCGAAAGCTTTCTTAAATGGTGCTAATCAGCCCGGAGAGGCCTGCCCTCTATCCCATCAGTATTCTATAATTCAGATGCGCTGATAACCTGAAATTGAATGTGTCAGGATGCAGACATGTGAAGGGAAGAGGGAACTCCAGGCTAGAGAGCCGGGTGGCTGGGAGACAATGCGGGGGGTGGGGAAGGGGCTTCACTCCCCCAGACGCCCCTCTGCTGTGCCTGCTTGTGTATGTGTGTGTGCGCACATATACACGTGTGTGTGTGTGTAATTGTTCAGGGCCAGGGACAGAATGGAAGGTCTCAAGTTCTGAAATATTTATAGGGAAGCTTTGGATTTTGTATATGTTAAATGAATCAACAGACGTTTTGGCTGCTAAGGGGTGAATGGTAATTTGTGATTAATTTTTTTTTTTGAGAAGCCAAGGCTATTTAAAAACCTTTCTCCCACTTTCTCATATAAGAGACAGACAGGCACACACACCCACCCCAGTCTGGTGAGCACGTCTCGCAGGGAAGTTTAACAAAAGAGTCGCTATTGTCACTGTCCCAGCCGGCAGCAGTGCAGCTGAGGGTCAGTCGCTATTTCTATTTTAAACCTTGATTTTTGCAAAGTTTGTCTTTTGACTGTTCTCATTCTAATCAGGCTTAGTTAGGGGATCTGCTCCAAGCTCCACACCAGGCTGTGAGGACAGAGAAAGATAAACCAGAGGGATTAAACAAAAAGTTCTGCTCTGTCAATAACTCTGTGTATGTGTGTGGGGGGGAGAAGAGAGAGAGAAGAGAGAGAGAGAGGGAGAAGAGGGAGAGGGAGAGGGAGAGGGATGGAGAGAGAGGGAGAGGGAGAGGGAGAGAGAACAGAGAGAGAGAGGAGAGAAGAGAGAGAGGGAGAAGAGGGAGAGAGAGGGAGAGGGATGGAGAGAAAAGAGAGAGGAGAGACAGAGAAGAGAGAGAGGAGAGAGAGAGGGAGAGAGAGAAGAGGGAGAGGAGAGAGAGAGAAGAGAGAGAGGAGAGAGAGAGAAGAGAGAGAGGGAGGAGAGAAAAGAGAGGGAGAGAGAGAGAGGGAGAGAAAAGAGAGGGAGAGAGAGGGAGGAGAGAAAAGAGAGGGAGAGAGAGGGAGGAGAGAAAAGAGAGAGAGAGGGAGAAGGAGAGATGCATTGGCCACTACTCATTTAAAAGCCATTTCTCAAGAAAGTGCAGTTTGTTGCACTCTGGTCTCCCCGTGTGCTCGTGTGGCTTCTGACTTGCTCTGTGTTCAGGGTGCTGTCCCTCCAGCCTCCCCCCTCATGCCTGTCACTGTGTGTCTGGGGAAATGGCAGCTCAAGCCTGCCGTTTGTGCAGTCCCCTAGTTCAGCCCAAAGGCTTCCCAAGCACTCCAGTGTAGCCCGCTGCCAGCCCCTGCTGCCTCCAGGATGCCGTCCCCCTCCACCTTTTGCCTGTTGATGTCTTGATCAGCTCAGAGCTGTCTTCTCTTATCCCTTCACCTCCCCTCATGCTCTTCCAGCCCCACCTCCTGCAGGTTAGAATGACTGTTTCCCTTTGCAGGCCTCCCTTCCTCAGTGCGTCTATCCCTCTGTCCTGGTTTAGAGACTGCACGAATCTCATCTCTGCTACTGCGTGCCCAGCTCCTTCGGGGTTGAGACGGTGTCCAGGCCACCTGCTACACACCCTTGACCTCCCCCAACGCAGAGCAGGACAGGCCCTGGGTGGATACACCCAGGAGGAGGCCGAATTGCTCAGAAATGTGTTTCTCAAGGACTTCTGAGGTCCCTGCTTAGGGCTTACCACATTCAGAGGAGAGGACAGTGTGTGGAGAGACAGCCTGGGGATGAGTGAAATAGAGAAGAAATACAAGCTGCCTTTTTTCATCTCGGCCCCAGCTGGTGTCACCTCGTCACCTCCCACTCAGTCTGGGCTGGCTGCAGAGACTCAGGTCTGCCCTGCCATTCAAGTGGGCACTTTCTTCTTCAAAGCTTATAGATTTTCTTCCTAAGAGGCTGCTCTGTCAAAGAGCAAGGAGAAGGTCCCAGTCTGTGCCTCCCCATCTTCATCCCCGGCACGGCCAGACTGATTGGCACCATGTGGCAAGCCTTCCAGGAGGACCAAGAATTCTTGCCTGTGGTTTGGACCCAGTGGTGGCTTCCCCAAGGGAACGGTTGGCATGTGTTTAATTATTCATTGGTGTTCCCGTCTGTATCTCCCTGCTCCTTGATTGTTTTGTCTTTCCTTAAAAAATATTTATTTGAAATTCCGTGATCAAAGCCTGAAAAATAAAATAGAACAGGATATTAAAATGAAATTTTTTTTTAGGAGGTTGGAATGTCAAGATCATTTTTATTAGAAAAGTTTACAAGATGAAGCCACGAATTATTTACGTAAATTTCATATGTCAAGCGTAATACTCCCAACTGTGCCTCTGGTGAGTGATATTGGCTGGCATAACTTGGATTTAAAATACCTTCTACTTAAGGTAGAAAAAATTCCTTTTAATTAAAATTAACTTTTTTTTTCTTGATCATATTTTAACACACACACACACATTCACACACATCTGTGTTCGGAATTGATAAAGAAAGAACTCTGGTTAAATAATCCACTTTTGTCTGACAACGGAATCCGTTATAGAGGTGCAAATATGCAGAAAGCTATTTGGAAATGCATCCTACCAGTTGTCAGGTTTTATTATGCAGGAAGGTGTCATGTTTGTTACGAAGCTGAGTACAGATGGCAGAGTGGAAGAAATGGATCACTAATTTTAACAATGATTAATGAACAGAGATAGAAAATGAATTACATTGGACTATCGGAGGCAAGAAATATTTTTGTGAAAATTTTGACTCATCTGCTGTGCTGTTCTCTGCAAATTATTTTCAGAAATTCTATATGTTGTCAACAGTTGACTGCATTTCCCATTACTGTCTATTTCTGTTCTTAAGTACTTTTGTGTTATTAGAGATACATAATTTCAAAATACCAATACATTCCTGATTACTTAGAGAAAATATATGTAACAGTGTGACTGCTCCATAGACGGTAGCCATAAAAGTCCTGTTTTATAATAATCTTTCATTCTTCCTCATTTTATCACTACATTAGGAATGTTTGATAAAAAGAGAAGGGGGTGGGGTGGGGACGCTCCTAGCACATGCAGAAGGCCGAAGAAACAGAAGCAAAGGTAGCGATGGGAATGCGGTCTGGCGGCTTAGTGTGGTCTTGAACTGCCGCCAACTCCGCCCATGTTTGCGTCCTCTGCCTGGCATCCTGGGAGGCAGGGGCCAGCTTGCTCCCTGCCATTAGCCCTGTGGCTCATGGCCCCTCCTGTCGTGGACTCTGTGGCTGTAGCTCAAAACATCTCTTGACGCCTTCAGTCACCGGGAGTTATCACCAATTCTCGAAGCTGTCCCAGCAATGTTTAACTCTGTCTGACCCTTACTCTAGTTCTGACTCTCAACTCCCATGACCCTATTGGGTAGTGAGTTTTCATAGTGTTTTGAGTCTTGTTTTCTTCATCAGCTTATCAGCAAGCATGTGTGTGTGTGTGTGTGTGTGTGTGTGTGTGATCTGTAAATGAATACAGCTTATTTGTTTATGATGTCTGTTCTTGGCAGGAAGCCCACCTATGTAATTTCTCATAAGGAAAAAATGGATGGTGATTTTTTTCCTTCTACTTCCCCCTCCATCCCTCCTTCCTTCTCATCTTTCCTCCCTTCCCTCCATAAAGATGTTAAGTACATATTAAATATGATGGTTTCAAGGTTCCCATTTCCCAGGATCCCCTTCAGTTTAATACTAATGTGTTTGGACCCTGTCTTGTCCACTTAATTCGGGTCATCAGGAGCCCCTTTAGTGGTGACAGGAGGGAATTACACAGCAATCTTCAGAATACTTACTATTTCAGGGTGACCTCATCATAGTGTGGCCACACTTCTATGGTTGGTAGTATCAGCCCACATCTCGTATCGCCACTATTTAATACCTAGCTCGATGTTAATTTGTACTAAAGTTTTATATGTACAAGGTGTAGGCCTGGCTGGATTTGGACACCTCCTGGTCTTTCCCTGAGAGGGGTTCCCTCAAGACAAGAGGGTAGGGTGCTTCTCGACCCATCTGGTGCATCCTGGCTGACCAGGGGTCTGGCTTCTGTACACAGCTAAGCTGCCCCCTGAGAACTGCCTGGTGTCTGAACAAATGGACCATCTATAACTACTTCCTTCTCCTACAAATGAGCTTTCCAAGTTTCCAACTTGACTGTTTTATTTATGCTCTTGACCTGTAAAAACAAGCAGGCTGTTTAAAAAGCAAAAAGTACTTCCCATGATTAGAGCACTTCGAGTTGAAATAAATTGCGGAATGAAGAGGACACTCCTTGTCGCTCCAGGAGAAAATGTCACGGGGGGTTTGCTTCTCAAGGATGGTTTGTGCTTCCCCATGTCAGGGTTCCCCCCCCACCTCACTGGCCTCGGGGTCCCCAAGAAAGGATTCACGTGTTTTCCCCTTTTCTTATTGTAGGTTGTGGAATAATCCTAGCGAATATTTAAAACATGTTTGCGAATGGTTCTAACTAAGTCAAGTAGTTTGCATATCATTATAGTCCTGATGGGAAAACACTTTGGAAAAACAACTAGTGATACAATATGAGGCCCGCTCAGGTTACACAGCGTATGCTAAACACCGAGGAAACACACGCGGTCTTTAGCGAACAAGGTAGGGGAAGGCTCCAGGGAGCCAATTTAGAATGTGGCTTAAGGCGAGTGTGGCTTTCCATGTCTCTTTCTTTTGGCAAGTGTGTTGAGTCGCAGTGGTCCCTGGAATTCCCCATAAGCCTGACCACCTGCCCAGGGAGGCCACCACGTAGGAGTCCGTGTGAGGCGGGTGTCCGGAGAGGAGCGCATTGAACACAGCATCTCAGGGAGAAGCTCTGGGTGTGCAAGGCTTGGTGGGGCAGTGGCTGCTTGGCTGATGTTTGTGCAGAAGTTGCACTGGGGATAATTTCATGGTGTAGAGTGTGGAGGGAGGGTTGATCACAGGCAGGGAGGGAGAGAGGGAGTCCTACCCTTCCTGGATGAGAGAGAGCGGGAGGAGGACAAAAGAAACCATAGATGGTCCATTTGAGAGACAAGCGCTTCCTAAATATAGAACTGTCTTTATGATTCATGGTCTGGGTTGCTTTGCGGTAAGTCAGGTGGATGATCTATAGGAATAATTTGAGGGTACTTGAGATTTAGACATTTGGATCTGAACACCAGGAAAGCCTCGGTGTTCAGGTTACGCTCTTCCTTTACATAAGAGCGTCCTGTGGTTATTTAACCTGATGTCCGTGTGAGTCTGGCACCAGCACATGCTCATGCAGAGCCGGCCCCAGCCCCCGGGAGCAGGACAAGCAGGCTGCAGCCCAGGTCTGTGGGTGGCCTCCACACTGCCCTTCCTAGAGGCAGCAGGCCCTCAAGTCGCTCCAGAGCCAAGTCAAAGGAGGTCTTATTCCTAACTGGTTCAGGTTCTCAGAGACCGCGCTGCTTATGTTTCTGAAGTCATTATTAGTGTTTTGTTCTGATTGCAATTACCTTTGTGTTGATATGAACTAACTCATCCCATCAGAACTGAAGAATGAAATGATTTGAAAATTTATTTTAAAATACCCCCCCCTTTTTTGAGATAGGGTATTGCTCTGTCTCCCCGGCTAGGGTAACACAGTGCCACTGCAACCTCAACCTCCTGGGCTCCAGCAATCTTCTTGCCTTAGCCTCCCTAGTATTTGGGACTATAGGAGTGTTGCCACCCTACCTGTTTAGTTTTTCCTTTTTCTGGAGAGATGGGATCTTGCTCTTGCTCAGGCTGGTCTTGAACTCCTGGTGTCAAGCAATCCTCCTGCCTTGGGCTCCCAGAGTGCTAGGATTACAGGAGTGAGCCACCATGCCTGGCCTTAACATACCTTTAGGGAGAGGAGAATTCATCCAAGCCAACAGACAGGTGTCCTCCTCAGCCCCCCACCAACCACACACACTCACTGGACCACAATTGTTGGCTTTTCTGGGGACCAGATGTGGTGACACCCATATATGTAAACATAGGTAAGATCTACCTGCCTGCAATTCTCTGTGGACACAAATATCCAGGCATGTCCTGTGAATGTCCCTTTTAAGCCTGCCACCCCCTGGAATATATATTGAAGTTGAACCGAGTTGAGTAATTATAATGCTATAGCGTGAGCTGGAGAATATTCAAGATGTCTGTCATCCCTCCATTACCCCAGGTAAATAACTGATTGACCTTTTTGGGGCCCTGATACTTTACTAATCAGAACCTGAAATCTGTATAACAACACTTCATTTACTTGATAGACAAAAGAACAATTGCACTTGAAGTAATGTGATTTCTAAATAGACACTGCCTGTCAAAAATAAATGCATTAGAAGTAAAATGTAGCTCAAGGAGACAATTAGCAAACAGAGGTGACACCGTAAACAGGTGCACCCATTATTCCCAAAGCTTGTGGCAATATATTCGCGTCTTTTAGAGTGATGGAAGATCATGTGACGGTTTGGTGAATTATCTATTGGTATCATCTGACTGGTGAAGCCCGCCGCTGTTGCAGCTCATTTAAAAATGCATCTCACAAATTACATGGTAGCTGGGAAAAATGCAGGTTTTTTTTTTTTAAAAGAACAATGCTTTTCTAAAGCTATGTGCTAGCATACGTAATTTTTTTTCTTTGAAAGGATAGAGACCATTTCATTATGCTGGGTATACAGTCGGTTAAGGTTGTGCAAATTCATTACAATGTTTGTTAATGTATAAAACATTTCCCATTCTGGTTTTAGTGACATTGGATTTTTTTTTTTATAATGTGCTGTTTCTGAAACATCTGCCATCCCTTGTTACCTGTGGGCAGAGGAGAGAGAATATACTCTTTCTAAGAATGTTTATAAAATTGTCCCCAAAATGGAAAGGCTTGGAAGATGAGAGGGAAAGGATAGTTTTTCTTCTCTGGGAAATGTTTTATTTGGATTTTCTGGAATAAGAACTTTACTATGGGACAAGCAAAGGGAATCTGCTGTTAATTTCTCAGCAGGCCAGGCTAGGAAAGGGCCAGACTCCCCCAGGCCCTTTCCACAACTCTCTGTCTGTGCCCTAAAGTGGGCACACCCTCTAAGTTCATGCTTCTGGAAGCTTTCCCTGCTTTTAATCTGTCATCTTTGGGTTTTTTTGTTTTCCTTAAGCACGAGGGATGCTTGAGGGACCTATTGTTTTCCAGTTATTATTTCCTCTGGTTACTGTAAAATCACAGAAGACAGAGCGAGATATTTTTATGTGCCCTCCAACTTGGTCTGCCCTTGACTTTTCTTGGCCTTCTCCAGAATAAGCAGTAGCTGGAGCTAAACTTGATATGGATTGAGAGGTAAAAACAGGTCACCAGGACAGCCCCATTTTGATCATTTTAATCACACCCTCTGCGCAGATGGGGAGGGGTGGGACACATCACCGTTCTCTCGAAATGCTCCCAGCCAGGAAGGTGGCACGTCTTTGACACGTCTGCCTGGTCTCCCACCCTCATCGGTGCCTTTGGAAGCATCCAAGTGTCTGTCTTGGAGACTAAAGAAGCAAGACTAGGGCTTTTGGATGGGCTAGGGATGTCCATCTCGAGGGTTGGAAACAGTCTGGAGACTCCCTGGCTGTCCTGGGAGAAGGACCCCCCACAAGGTCGAGTAGGGCCTGGCTGACCGAGGCTGTCCTCCAGGGACACGATCCGTCCACTTTGTGAATTAGAGCAATGCAAACACCAAAGATACCTCACACAGAAGTGAGCTGGCCGCGTGAGGGCTGTAGGCTTTGGGGGTCTGTGTCCAGTGCCAAGGGCCATACTTGAAGAGCCGCCCAGGTGGCCTCCCTGGGGTTTCTGGAACCTCAGCTCATCAGAGGAGAGGTTGCCAGAAGCTTCTGAGGGATCCCAAATCTCTAAGCACTGGAGAAATTTCCTGATTTTCAGAAGCAAAAATACTCCAGCCAGGGAAGAGGGGTTCCCTGGGCTTCCTCAGACCTGTGCTTTTCCCTTTGCCTGTTTTTTTCTTTTTAAATTGGTAGGTTTTGGTTTTGAGAGCAGAAAGTACATAGTTTCCACAGGCTTTTGATTTCTTTCCCGTCCGTTTCCCTGTCACTCACCTTTCATCTTGGTGAAGTGCATTTGTTACAGTTGATGACCCAGTGTTGATGTGTTATCATTTACTGAAGTTCACAGTTTACATTAAGGGTCACTGTTACTTATTTATTTATTTTGAGACAGAGTCCCACTCTGTCACCCTCAGATTCAATCCTATGGTATCATCATAGCTCACAGCAGCCTCAAACTCTTGGGCTCAAGCGATCCTCCTGCCTCAGCTTTTCGAGTAGTTGGGACTTCTGGTGCCTCCCACAACCCCTGGCTAGTTTTTCTACTTAAGTACAGATGGCGTCTTGCTCTTGCTTAGGCTGGTCTTGAACTCCAGAGCTTAAGTGATCCACCCACCTTGGCCTCCCAGAGTGCTGGGATTATAGGCTGAGCCACCACAGCTGGCTAAGGTTAGATCTTTGTATTGTATGTTCTATGGATTTTGACAACTCTATAATGACACATATTGATCATCACATATCAAACAGAGTAATTTTGCTGCCCTAAAAATCCCCTGTTTGTCTCTCTCCCTCTTCCGTTGAACCTCTGCCAACTACAGGTCATTTTGGCGTCTCCGTGGTTTTGTCTTTTTCCAGAACATCATGCAGTTAGATTGGAATTCTACATAGTCTTTTAAGACTGCCTTCTCTCACCTGGCACTATGCACTTCAGTTTTCTCCATGTCTGTCCATGGCCAGATTGCTTGTTTCTTTTTATTACCAAATAATATTCCACTGTATGGATGTACCGTAGTTTATTTGTTCACCTATTAAAAGTCATCTCGATTGCCTCCAAGCTTCAGCAATTATGTTGCTCTTAATAACATTTGATCAGCATTCTTTTATAAACATTTGTGTGTGTGTTGTGTGGACATCAGTTACGTTTCGACACATTTGTATCAGTGTCAAGGAGCACTTAAACAAATTGCTTGGTAGGACTATATTGAGCTTTGTAAGAAACTGTCCCGCTGTGTTCTGAAATGGTTGTACCATGGTCTCCCCACCAACACCGAGGGAATCGCCACTGTCCTACATCCTCGCTGCATTTGGTGTTGTCAGCGTTTTGAGTTCCAGGTACTGGGATAGGCAGGCGGTGGTACTTAATTTTTGTTTAAATTTGTAATTCCTTGGCGACCCAAACATCTTTTCATATGCCCATTTGACATCTGTATATCTTCTCTGGGGGCCTGGCTGTTCAGATCTTTCACCCCTTTTTAAATTGGGCTGTTTGTTTCTTCTTTTTGAGTTTTAGGAATTCTTTGTAATAGCTTGGTTTTTTTTTAAAATGTCAGGTGAATACTTCAGACACAAGTCCTTTCTCCCAGTGTGTGGCTTGTCTGTTCATTCTTTTAACTCTCCTCCCTTTTTAACAACTGTGGGAACTCAGCCACCTCAGCCAGTGGCTTATATTTTTACATGGCCAACCAGCATCTGTTTGCATTTGGAACAGAGGTGGGAACATTGGAAAGACACGTTTGAGGTTCTCAACTATGTTTGTGAACACACACACACACACTCTCACACAAAGAATGGGAATAAACCTACCTACACACCCATGGCAGTCACACCAGCCGATGGAATCGTGGATTCCTGTAACTTTCTCCTTTTCAATAGCTCATATATTCCAAATTTTCTGCAAATGAGCATATGTAACTTGAATAACAAATTTTATAAAGTAAAAAGTAAGTGGCCTGAAATAAAAAGTGATACCTGGATAACTTTCATTTTGATTTCAGAGAATGTCAGTTGAGATACTGAGGGGCATTGGTGACGGTACGTTTCAAGGGACATTGGTGACGGTACGTTTTCTCAAAACACTTGCTTCAGAAATCAAGTGCGTTTTCAGTCTGATCAAACTTGGCTGTGAAAATGGCCGGATGTCTTGCTAAGCTCTCGATGGTCACTGTGTAACGTAAACATAATGTAGTCCACGCCTGCAGGTCACACGTGCAATTTTGAATTTTCTAATATCCGTGTTACATTTCGTTTAATTCAGTGTATCCCAAATGTTATCATTTCAACATGTAAAAAAAAAAAAGAATGTTATTGAGACATTTTACATTCTTCCAAATGTGATGTGCGTTGTATACTCACAGCACATCTTGATTTGGACTGGGCATATTTCTAGCAAACCACACACGGCTAACGGCCACCACGTTGGACAGTACAGCTCCATGTAGCAGCTGAGTATTCAAGAAATATTTGATAGGCGGAATATCTGAGTCACAGCTTCGCTTGCAGCAGTACGGGTGGAACTGAAGACAACCACCTTCCAGGTATTTCACATCTTCTTTTCTTTTTTTTGAGACACTCTGTGCCCTGGGTAGAGTGCCGTGGTGTCCCAGCTCACAGCAACCTCAAACTCTTGGGCTCAAGGGAGCCTCTTCCCTCAGCCTCCTGAGTAGCTGTGACTAAAGATGCCCACACAATACTTGGCTAAGTTTTCTATTTTTAGTAGAGATGGGGTCTCACTCTTACTCAGGCTGGTCTCAAACGCCCGAGCTCAGGCGATCCTCCTGCCTCAGCCTCCCAGAGTGGTGGGATGACAGGCGTTGAGCCACCCACCACGCTGGCCTATTTCACATCTCTGCCAAGATGAGCTGCTTCATAGGTACCTGGTGATGCTATGAGATCCCTTCTGTAAGGGGACACATATTCTTAGCTCACGTGTGGATGTGATCTACTAGAAAGCATTTATACTGTTCCGGATTATTTTTCCCCTCTTTGCATCACTTCATCTCTGGGGAGCCAGAATTATCTTGGGTTTACTGTCTTGTCAAGTCGTGAGCTAAGTGGGCTCTGTGTTGTGGCAGATGGAGATCTGTGTTGGGCAAAGGCACTGGGTGAGGTGAGGTTCACAGAGACCCTGGCCAGCACTGGCCATCCGAGGAAATGGCTGTGGGCCTCCGTCCTGGATGTGTTCAGGTTCTGAGAATCCATGAGCATAGCCCTTGACACCCGGTACACTCCGACCTTGCTGACAACTCATGTGTCTGGTTGGCCCTTCCTAAACTTTCTGGTCTGCAGGATGCATTCTCCTGCACCTGTCAGAACTGCCCACCTTGGGAGGGGGCGTAGGAATCCATGTGCACCGTGGAGCAACTGAGGGCACAGTTATGGGGTTCTTGGATGTGCCTGATCAGTGGACATTAGGTGAACTTGACTATCTCAGAGACAGGGCTCTCCGAGACTGGAGGGGAACAGCTGTTGCCCTGAGGTGGGAACAGTGTGTCCAAGTGATTCCAAGAGGCCCTGGAATCAGCCTGCTGGGATGGAGACCCGCCTCCTCCACACACAACCTCGTAACCCCTGCACATCACTTCACGGCTTATGCCTCAGTTTCTAACCTATAAATGAACGTGCTAATGACACCTGCCTCACAGGATTGCTGTGAGGATGAACTGAGACCACGTGTGAGAGTTCGTGGAACTCTGGTTGGCACATGGTAAGGGCTCAATACATGGCAATTGTCACCCTTAGTGAGTTCAGGGAGGGTTGGTCAATGAGCAGACTTCTTGAGAAGGAATGCCTGCCTGTGAGGGTGTTGTCAGTGTGGGGATAAGTTCTGGCTGTTTCCTGTACTACATTTCCTTAACGGCTCAAGTGCTTGAGTCTCCTGCGCCATCAGGCTGGCCTGAGTCGCCGCCAAGAATATCTTTCCTCTTCCTTCACTTTCTCTCTCTCTCTCTTTTTTCCCCCTTCTCAGGGCTGTTTTGACTATGAATTAATTGTAGGTTTGGGGACTTGCAAGCAATAATCAAAGCCAATAAACTTCAAAAGGATGGGGAGGACCAGGCCACCGGGGGAGTGCAGGCTGCCGACTGGGGCTCCTGGTGGCTGCAGGGTGGGGTAAGGGGGGGACCTTTCTATGTTTCTTCAAAGGGGACTCCAAGTGTTTCAGATTGTCACTTAAAAGCTTAGATGCAAAACTTTGGAAATCTGGTGAGAGGTGACGGTTTCCAAAACAGCTATTTTTATCTTTTGCCAGCAAACATGAGCCCAGCGGAACGTAGAGTTAAACTTGGAATTTCTTGGCAAGGGTTAATAATCAATGTAGATCTTCTAACAAAGGAGATGCTGCCTTATTATACTGGGAAAGTTTTTTTTCTTAACTGTCAGTGAAGCAGTACTAATTATTACTCCAGTGTAAATGAGGTCATTTCCTATTAGAAGAACAAAATGCTCAGCCTTGCCTTGCCAATTCATACCAACTATTTTTCACACATACTCAGCTTTTTAGTTTTTTTTTAAAATTTTGATAAAATCCATTCATTTGTATTAGAAAAGTGTAAACCATTGCAATAATAGTTGCCCATGATTGCCCAGATGAGCTTTTGTAATGTGTGGGTTGTTTGAATACCATGTGTTAGCTATGGAACAATTAGGCAGCTGAATGGATCTTTAAAACAATCAGATACTTTTATCTCACTGAAAAAATACATTCCTTGGATGTGTACTGTTAAACCGTAAATTCCGGGGAGCATTAAGCTCACGTCACTGCGGAGAACTTTTGGCTATACGTTGATCAAGGACAAAAAGACATCCAAATATCTTGTCTTCCTGTTTTCATTTTTTTTTTTTTATGCAAGCAAAAAAGATTTAAGGAATATTGTGGCAAACAAAGGGTAATTGTTTTAGCCCAGATGTTGCTTTTGCACAACAAGCAGGTTACAATGTTCCCACAGAGCTGATGAGCCCAATCAGGGAAATGATTAAAAATTGATTTTGTCCCTGTAATTACAGTATGTAAACTACTTAGCTTGGATTGCAAAGGAAGTGATTTTCTAATTACGTATATACTCTGGTGTCTAATGATTGGTTTTTTGAAGTAATGAAGAGAGAGCACTAACGACTCCTTGGTGTTCTGTTGGTTAAGAAAGACCATCTTTAGAGTAAGCAGCAACAGACAAAGAGTTTAAATTGAATTTTCAACACTGTTAATGTGCACATGGATTTGTTTATTAAAGAGACAGGAATGTAATTTGATTGGCTCTGAGCATCATGCCTTTTTTTTCATGCAAGAGCATGTAAAATGCACGCACAGGGCCGGCAAGCCGAGGGGAAGGAGCCTCTGCCCCCCTCTTTTATCATCTCCACGCCTGGGCTGATAGCGCGAGGCCTCAGGTTTCTGGGAGCGTCTGATGTCTGTGTATCCTGAAAGCATTTAGATCGAACAGGTATCAAATAGCTTCTCCATCAAAGTTACCTTTGTTTCAAAATGAAAGAAGAGGCTTCCTTTGGAAGCGCGTCTGGGCAGCCCAGCGCACTCCGTGTTATAAAATTTCAGCCACGTCGCATGATCCCGGGCTCTCTGCGTCAGGGTGGCAGCTGCCACCCACCCCTGACATGCGTGTGAACACTCACACGCAGGCACACACATGTACACACACACACAGGGCTCACATTCAGGGGCCCGATGCCACCAGGTCATTGTGGGGTGTTGGGAAGTAACTGACAGGGTTTGGGACACAACTGGCTGAGTCTGAACATCTGTGCTCGGCTTTGAGACACTTTGTGGCAGTTGAGTAACAGGTCCTTAGCACCTGCTCTGGCAGAAGTTGGAAGAGGGTGGCCATGTCTCAGTTGGTATCACGTGCCCTCTGGGAGGGAGGTGGTAGCTCACGGTGACCTGCCAGCAAGAGCCTCATGGGTGCCGCCCTCACATTCTTTCTGGGCCCTGTCTGCTCCTCCATGGGCTCCAGGTTGGTGACTCTGGAACTGATGTTTTCAAATGTTGGTTTTATTATTATTCTGGGGTGGTGAGGCCAATAGACCAGGAGGCGACTGCACTGAAGAGTGAGTTTGTTATGTGGTTCCCAAGAGGAGGGCCACGCCATGCCCTGGTAGAGGCACACAGCAGAGCCCTGGGTCCGCCAGGAAGCAGAGCGAGCGGTGAGGGGGGAAAAAGTAGGCAAGAGCCTTTGTTGTGGTTTCTGAGGGCAAGGCTAGGCCAGGCCAGGCAGGGCTGGCTAGTCTGAGCAATTTCTGCAAGCCCTGGGGGTGGAGTTGTCTCCATTTGTCTGGTTTCTGGCCCTGGGTGATGGGGACAGGAAGATACTAGCCCAAGTGTGAGAGCCTGTGAAGGGGCAGTGGGGGAACTTGGGGCTATGGATTGGTTGTTTTCTGTGTGAAAGGAGCTCCTAGGATTCCTTCGCTACCTTGAGGAATGGGCTGGCTCTGAGAGGGACAGTCCTGGGGTCAATAAGCCCCCAAGGGCCTAAAGCATCAGAACCATGTGCCTGAGAGATGTGGGCCCTGCGCTGGGGCTGGTGTGGGTGGCAGTGCCTATACCCCCAGGGTCCTGGGCTGGGATGTGTGTAGGATGGATCTGAGCCCCCCTTACTCTCCATGTCCTACTGGGCAAGTCTTCCCTAGCAGAGCGTGTCCTGAAGCTGCCTGCTTTCCTCCACGGCCTATGGGCCCTCTCCAGGTCGAGCCAGCAGCCTCACTCACCTGGACAGCTGCAGCCGGGTCCCTGGGGACCTCCTGGTCTCTGCTCTGGCCCTGTCTGTTTTGTTCTCCCCACGGTAGGCAGAGTGATCCTTGCACAGTACAAATCAGGGCCCTTTATTTATCCCCTTGCTTGAAACCTACCAGTGGCTCAGGATGAAATCTGAATCTCATACTCTACCCAACAGAAGTATGTGACTCTAACAGCCCATCTGCTCCCATTCCCTGGCTCACTGTCCTCACCTGCCACCCAGGAAGGCCCTTTCTCCTGACCCCAGGGCCTTTGCACGCACTGTTCACTTATTCTGTTAAGTTCTTCCCCAGATCCCACAGTGCTCACTCCCTCACTCTATTCTGGTCTCTGTCACATTCTTTAGAGAGCTCTTCTCTGACTGTCCCCTCCTTCCCTCCAGCTTTATCTCTCTTCTTAGAGCTTGTTACTTACTGACATTACATTTGGAGTTTACTTGGCTTTCATTTGAACCTGCTCATTGAAACACAAGCTCCGCATGGGTGGACGTTGTTTATTGCTGGGTGTCCTGGACAGGTGACGGGTGGGTTAGGCTGATTTCCTGAGGCTCTCCCGGTGGCCTTCCTCCCCTTGGGGACACTTGCAGGGACAATGGCTGTGCTGTTTGGGGCTGTCTTCATCCCCCAGAGTTCAGTCTTGGGAACAGAACTTCCAGATTTTGGGGGAGCTGCAGTTTTTTGGCAGGGTCCTTGTTCCCAGTGGAACTTGAGAATATTGAGCTGGGAGGGGACTCAGGTCTTGGGAGAGAAGTGAGGTAGGTTGGAGAAGAGGCTCCATGTTCCTGGGTGCTGTAGTGGGTTTAGGGGATGCTGCTCTGGAGCCACAGCACTGAGGAGTTCTCTGGGCGCCCAGGTGTGTGTCCCCTCTCCAGCCTGTTGGCCGCCATCCTCTGGGCAGAGGGCTGAAGGATCTACTTGGCTTCCTCTCCGAATCCCTCCTTTCCTGCTCTTCTCTGGAAGAAAAGTGGCTTCTCTGGCTGCAGCTGCCTGACTTCCCAGATCCCTTGGCAGATGGCCTCTGCTCCTGTGTGTGTCTCCAAGTGGGCCCTGGGGAGGGGTGACTGATCTCTGTCCCTCTAAGAATGTGCTGCACCTCTGGCAGGGGGAGGAACTTGGAAGGGCAGAGCAATCCAGGGAAAGGCGGAGCAATTGAGGGAAGGGCGGAGCAAACCAGCAAAGGGCGGAGCAATCCAGGGAAGGGCAGAGCAAACTAGGGAAGGGCAGAGTAATACAGAGAAGGGCGGAGCAATCAAGGGAAGGGCGGAGCAAACTAGGGAAGGGTGGAGCAATCCAGGGAAGGGCAGAGCAAACTAGGGAAGGGCGGAGCAATCCAGGGAAGGGCAGAGCAAACTAGGGAAGGGCGGAGCAATCCAGAGAAGGGCAGAGTAATACAGAGAAGGGCGGAGCAATCAAGGGAAGGGCGGAGCAATCCAGAGAAGGGCAGAGTAATACAGAGAAAGGCGGAGCAATCCAGGGAAGGGCGGAGCAATCCAGAGAAGGGCAGAGTAATACAGAGAAAGGCGGAGCAATCCAGGGAAGGGTGGAGCAATCCAGAGAAGGGCAGAGTAATACAGAGAAAGGCGGAGCAATCCAGGGAAGGGTGGAGCAATCCAGGGAAGGGTGGAGCAATCCAGGGAAGGGCGGAGCAATTGAGGGAAGGGCGGAGCAAACCAGGGCTTCCGTCTTTCCATTCCTTCATCACTCCTCCAGCCTTCCTTCCTGTTTCCCATCCTTCCAACCATCCCTGTCTGCCTTCCTTGTCCCTTGTCACAGAGCCCTGGTGGCAGTGGGGGGACCCATATTTGATCACCTCTTCTGACTCTGCTCATTGCCTTCTCTGGGAGCCTGGCTTTTACCTGACTTGTGCTGGAAAGCCTTGCCTGGTGGGGGTTTCTCTGGCTCTACCCAGGGCCTTGGTGTGGGCTGGTCTGGGATAAGCTGGGGGGCTTGCCTCCTTCCCCTTCAGGGAGCCCATGTGGTCTTTGCCTTCTGTGGACAGAAGTGTGGGCAAATAGCCAGCCTGTGGGTTTGCATGGAGCAGGATGTGCTCTGTGAATGGGGCTGGGCTCTAGGGTGAGCTCTGCTTTCCCTGAAGAGCACAGGGATGGGGATGTGGGTGCAGGGTGGGCCCACTTTGTTGGGGGGCAGGGCTACCTCCACTTCCTTGCTTGACGGGTGGTTCCTGAGTCTTTCTGTGCTCCCCACTTTCCCGTCAGATCTCCTGTCAGAGCTTTTCATCCCCTACTCCTCACCCCTTCCTCAGAGGGGTCTTGGAAGGGCCTCTGGCTATATGGAGTCCCCATTGTCCCATCCCTTTCCCCAGCCAGGATCCATCTAAGAGTGGCACTCACTCTTCTGGCCCCACCTTTGGCCCGGAAGAACCTTCTCTCTCCCCTCTAGAAGTTGCGACCACTCTGCTGTCCTTCTTCCTCACCCCACACCCCTGTCCTGTCTGGGCTATGACCCTTTGCCCCACCGCCACCTCTATCTCTGTCTCCACTGGGGATCTGCCTGCACCTGCTGAAGGGCTCAGCTCAACTCGGCCCCTGCTCTGCTGTGACTGCGGCCTCCTGGTGCCAGTGCCGTGTTCTTTACACCCTGGGTTGTCTCTGCACCCCTGGCCCCTGCCGCCCATTGGGGCCTGGTGCACAGCGGGTGCTAGGAAGTGTGTGAGCCATTGAATGGACATGTTTCCTAGGCTATTTGTGGCAGGTGCCTGTGGCTGGGGGGGGTTTGAGCCTCCTCTGTGTCTTAAAGAGGAAGTAGGGCTATCAAAGCTCTGTGGCTGGAATTGAGGCACTAACACACACCTGTGAAGTTTCTGGTGAAGTGGTTGCTACCCAGGCCCCCTGCCTGACTCATGCCCTGCTTTCTGCGGCCCTTGTCATCTGCCCCTCCCACTCTGCCTCTAAGCTGCACCCAACTGGGGCCTCCCTGCCCCTCAGTGTGGGGTCCCCATGGGAGGCAATGGTGAGGACTGGGGTAGACTATGTTACCTCTAAATGTGAGTAAGTTACTTGCAGCAAAGGAGCAGCATCCTTCATTGAGGCAGACACAATTACCGTGCTGGTGTTTTCCTTCCTCCCCACCCCGAGTCCCCAGACATCAGTGGTCTGATGTGGTCACCTTTCCCCGACCTGCAGTGACTGTAATGACATCAGACACCAGGAGCCCCCTCCTATTAGACTGGTTCAGAAAGACACAAATGGAACTAACTCAATTTCCTTTCCTGAGGGTTCAGCATGGCCTCAACACGTTGGCCGCTCCGCTGGCGTGTTGGGCTAACCTTGCCCACACAGGTCAGTCACCTCTGGACAAACCCCTGATCAATCAGGGGAGCACAGCCCCTGAGTTAGCTGTGAGGCTTGTGCTAGGCCCTGTCATACTCAGGCACAGAACCTGAGGCCTTTGTGCCCGCGGCCACCCCCTGCAGACTCCCGGAGACTGTGGTGTGCTGATGAGCAGCGTGAAGCTGGACAAACTGGGTGGGACTTCCCCGATGAAGTCTCCTGTGTTCCCTTGTCATTGGAATTTACAGAGCTTCTTAGTGAATTGTCCCTGGAGGATAGTCCTAGCATTTTGCAAGTCATGAGCCTGGATATAAAAATCTGAGTGCATCCCCCACCTCCTGCAGCCCCCTCCCTCCCTGAACACGAAGAGTCTTGTGAGCAAAGCAAGTCTGTCTCTTAGAGCCAGCTGGGTGCTGGGGACCTGTTCAGCTCAGCACTAGGACAGAACCTCAGAAAGTATAGCGTTGAGCAGATACTTGTCAGTTTTTAGATTTTCATGTTGAGTGATATACAAAAAAAATCCCCAATGCAAAAGATGATCTAATTCGGGGGGGGGGGGAGAGACAGACAGACAGATGCTGAGACTTGTAAACTTCTTTCCTTATTATAGAAGGTTGGAGATGTAAACTTTTGGTTTCTATCTCGAGCTAGGCAGGTAGAAATGTGTTTACAAATAGCAGTGTCTCTGTGCTTGAGAAAACACTTGTAGCATGCAGTCAGCAAACACTTTTTGGTTGCCAGACATCAGTCTTGGAGTTGGATAGGGTATCCTGAGCCTGTGGTCAGATGTCCAAACTCTTTAGGCTGGGACTGCCACCACGAGCCTCCAAATCCTTCCTCTTATTTCCCATTTGCAGAAGCACAATCCTGGAATCCACGCGGGAGTTCTACTCCTATGATCAGAATTTACAACTCCAAGTTCAGTGATATGTAATTTACTAAGAGAGAACTTTTGCTTGCCCAGTAAAACCCCTTCTGTGACATGGTGAAAACAAACTAGATTGTGAGCCGTGAGGATGAGGCACGGACTGGGGAGCACAGGCCGGGGGCTGGCCTTGGTCAGCCCCTTGGCAGTGGCTCTGGAGCCGCTGGGGATAAGCGTTCCCTCTGGGCCTTTATCTCCTCCAAACGTGCCGTAGGAGATGAGATCATCTATGTGGGACTTGTTTCAGTTGGGACACAGAACATATGAGTAGAAAATCTAACTGGCTGATGCTTTCCTGGTCGAGGTTCAAGAGAGAGGACTTGGATGCCAAACTCAACATCTCTAAGCCTCAGTCAGTGGCAGACTTCTGTTTGGGCCTGCTGGCTACTGCCCTGGCCACTCGGCCAGTTGAAATTCGGGTAGAATTTTGGTCTACCATAGGAGGCTCCATAAATCACGGAGATGATAAAGCCCACAGCATACCTTACTTACTTTCTAGTCACTTTCATGTTCTAGAGGGCGAGAGGGAGGGAGAGAGAGAGGGAAAGAGAACCCCGATTTCTTCTTATTTATTCCCTGTCCCATCTGGAGAAGAGATGGTTGGAAGCCCCGCCCAGCTCTTTTTTTGCAGGTGGAGATTTCCCACTGAAATCAAGCTGAGCAAATCTTGGTCCTTCTGCAACCAAAGCCACACAGTTCCCAGTTTTTAAATTGCTTGAAGAATTGGGGCAGTGGGGTTGTTCAATGTCCTCAGCTCTCCGTCAACCCGCACTGTTACGCTGGGTGAACGCTGCTGATGTGTCTTATTGAAGTCAATCTGTTTGACACCCACGGTCTCTAACGGGTCTTATTTTTGCAGTCCCTGCTCCCCACGGCTTTGAGAATATCCTTCAACCAGGAGGGAGACCCGTTGCTTTAAGACTTACCTGGTAAGGACCATCATTCTGTGGTTTGTCGGGGTGGTGTCTGTCTGTGAGTTTGTGTGTGTGTTGGGTCCAGCCCGCCCACCTTGGGTTGCAGAGCCCTGTTCCGGGTGAGACTTCTCCTGGGGGCTCCCTTTTACTCCAAGGGCTGCGGGGAAACTTGCAATGTCAAAGGTCTCTGGGAGGTAACACAGGTTTACCTGGGTGGGAGGAGCATGCAACTGGGGACAAGCTTTTGAGTCTCAGACTGGGGTCACCCATGAGTCAGAGCCTGGCGAGGGTGACTTCTGGCTCTCTCTCTGTGTGACATCCCGAGTCACTGACACCAGCCAGAGGCCTGGAGCCAGAGCTGGTGAGCTGGAGAGGCTGCAGCTGAGGCCCAGGGGTCCCTGTCCAAGCAGCACCTGTGTATCCTGCTTCCCCGTCACTCACCTGCTGGCTCCGTGGCTTGGACCATTCTTGGGGCAGACCTGATCGGGAACACCTCCAGCTTTGTCATCTCACTCAGGCTCAAGATCACAGGCTGTGGGATGGAGAGTTTTTCCGGCATAGGCGCTGATAACAACTTAAAATACAAAAGAGAGGGCAGTACACAAATTACATGTGATATCCTCAGTGGTGACTTCAATGGAGGCTGCCCCTGATATCTCTGTGAACTCACCCTCCAATCTAATTAGCCAAACCCACCTTCCCCTGACCATGCATCTCGGAGGTCACTCCATAAGCCAGGGGAATTGATAGCAGAATTATGCACTCAGAAATTAATTTTATATTGTACTGAATATATATATATGTATATATATATATATATATACGCACATATACACATATTTTTTTTATTGTGACTTTATCTTGCTAGAAAAGTGCTTACTTCTGATTTTGTGGATATTCCTGACTGTGGATTACTTTTATTTTGGTTTTTACACAACGGTTATATTAGAAATTTGCTGTTTTATTCTTACCTTCTTAGTAAAAATCCTTTTATCACACAATGGGTAATTTATATCCATTACCAGGCCTTTCAATCCTTTTCAGTGGGGCTGTCAGTGCCTTTGGCACAGCAATGATTAATGTGATCTAATAATAGTGTACCATTATATTACCTTAGTAAAACATGTACCAACATCCTATTCGAATCTACCAAATTCATAGCTTCCTATAATATTTTTGTTGAAAGACAGGATTACTATTTTTCAAAGCTGATTTTTTCCCCTTTAACATATTTAATGAAATTCGCAATTCTTTGCCTTAGTAATCCCGGGCATGTGATTGGGCCCGGATGGTGTGAGTCCCACATCTGTGGGCACCATCGTGATCTGTCAGGCGAGCGGTCCAGCAGTCCCAGTGATCTGTCAGAGAGATTATTTTGTTTTTCTTGGGCCTAGATTGTTTTGCTTTGAAGGAAAAAAAAAATTACCAGGTTTCTGTCGCTTCTGACTCATAGTAAGGAAGGTGTTTTAGATGAAAACGCTAAAGAACAAGTGACTCGGCTTGTTTTCTCTCTCCTCCTCTGTCACCACCTGCCCCGATCTGCTGGCAGATCAGCGCCAGTGGCTTCAAACCACCTTCCCAGAAACAACCCTCTCTGACCCCTCCTTCCTTCCCTCTAGCTGTGGCCCAGCCTTTCTGAGTCTGACCCAGGACTTCTCACTCTGGGCTCACTGGCATTTTGGACTGAATAATTCCTTGCTGTGGGAGGCTGTCCAGCACCTTGTAGGATGCTTGTCAACACCCCGGCCTCTACCTTGCTGGTAGCCCATCAGTCTCTATTGTGACGACCTAAAATGTCCCCCCCAAATTGCCAAATGCCCCTTGGGAGTCCCAATCAGACCCTTGCTGGGGGACCACTGATCTAATACAGTAGGAACACAGGCTGAGATTTGGGGGGGTAGGGGGACTCCTGGCACAGTTCCAGAGCTTCGTTTAAAGTCTTGGGCTTTGGGGGGGAAGGTGAGGGGAGGCTGACGGCGTGCTGCATCCCTTTCTTGGCTGAGATGCAGCTCTCTGTACCTCCTTCTCCCTCCTCTTCTGTCAGAGAGCCTGGCCCGAGCCAGGGCCTGAATCGTAGCTTCTTCCACTTAAATCCCATTATAATCACACTCGTGATTGATAACATTCCACCTTTTCAAAGGGCTTTACAATCTGTGTCAACCAACGATGGCATTACTGTAGCACAGGCAAGATGTATTCAAACAATTACACGCTCAAATCAAATGGGGAAGGTCTGTCCTTCTGTCTCTGTGCTTTTGTGATGTGGCTTTAGCCATTGCCTCGGCCCCCACAGCCCTGGCAACCTTCAGCGGGAAAACAAATGGGAAGGGACAGGTTCTGCCCTTGGTGCCACTCAGCTTCCGAAGCAGCTTGAGTGTTTGGTCTTCTTGGGGTAGAAGGTGGAGGGAGGAAGGAGAGGTTTTGAGTACGGGGGGTGGTGGCAGGGGAGAGAGATCCTTGTTTTTGATTCAGAACAAAAATGACTGCTGCAACATTGGCTCGAAATATGCAATCAAACGGAAATCAGGAAAAGTATTTTGAATACAAAATTCATATTGAAATACTTGAGTCTTGATACGTGTGCACCCACATACATGTATATATTTAAATCAAGGATAGAGAAGATGAGAAAGAAAGCTTTTGTCATAAAAATATCGCCTGCGGTATTTGCCCTCAGATGATTCTGCCGCGCTGGAATACATTTTTGTACTGTTAACATTTCCATACGAGACACTCTTGTTTGTTTTTACAACTGATCCTTGATGATAACAACAAATGAGCAAATGGCTCTGATTTACCTTTGTGTTAGGGAGACTTCAAATATATTGCAATGTTTGGTACGGGAAGCGTTTTGGCATCCCACTCCTTTACTGGTCTGGTCTGTCTCCCCTGCTGCACTGTAAGGCTGGTGTGGACAGGGCCCTTGTATGTTTTGCCTGCATTATTTCATAGTTCCTGGAATGGTATCTGATGCATAGTAGGTTCTCAACAAAGCCTTGGGGACTAGAAGAAGGAATGAGTAGATGGATATAGATGGGTGAGTAGGTGGATGGATGAACGGATGGATGGATGAACAGATGGATGGATGGATGGATGGATAGTTGAGTAGATAGGTAGAAAGTTGGATGGATAGATGAATGGGTGGGTGGGTAGATAGATGGATGAACAGATGAATGGATGGATGGATAGAAAGGCAGATGGATGGATGGATAGAAAGGCAGATGGATGGATGGATGGATAGATAGGTGGATAGATGGATGGATGAATAGATAGGTGGATGGATGGATGGATGGATAGATAGGCAGATGGATGGATGGATAGATAGGCAGATGGATGGATGGATAGATAGGCAGATGGATGGATGAATAGATAGGTGGATGGATGGATGGATGGATAGATAGGTGGATGGATGGATGGATGGATGAATAGATAGGTGGATGGATGGATGGATGGATAGATAGGCAGATGGATGGATGGATGGATAGATAGGTGGATGGATGGATAGATAGATAGGTGGATGGATGGATAGATAGGTGGATGGATGGATGGATGGATGGATAGATAAGTGGGTAGATGGATGGATGGATAGACAGGCAGATGGATGGATGGATGGATAGATAGATAGATAGGTAGATGGATGGATGGATGGATGGATAGATGGGTAGATAGGTAGATGGATGGATGGATAGATGGATGGATGGATGGATGGATGGATGGATGGATGGATGGATGAATGAGTGGGTGAATCAATAGACTTGTGGGTGAATGTTTGTGTGGGAATGGATGGGATTGTTTCAAGCCTTGGCAGAAACAGAACACTGGGCCCAGTGGTCTAAATAAAATCTTACTTTTATCAACACTTCTCCCCCTTGGCCTCCTACACGTTTTTTCTTTAAACTTCGAAATGGTCAGTCATAGCAAGGCATTATTGTCATTTCTTTTCATAATCTAGTTTTTAAGAATATATATATATTATATATAGATGGATGGATGGATGGATAGATAGATAGGCAAATGGATGGATGGATAGAATATATATATATTCTTAAAAACTAGATTATGAAAAGAAATGACAATAATGCCTTGCTATAACTGACTATATATATATATATATATGTCTGGGACTGTGCTAGCCAATGAATGAATGTCTGTGAGCTAAAAACCACCCAGGATTTTGTTGGTTAAAAATATCTTTAGCATCCAAGGGGCCACACAGATGCTGGGAGCAGAAGACATGGAGGCTGAGTAGGGGACAGTGACCTCCTGCCAAGCAGCTCTGAAGAGCTTTTACCCAGCCCAGAAGACTCCCTGCCTGCAGGATGGGTGCAACTCTGCAGTTCTAGGTTCTCTTCAGACCTGTTATTCTTGGTCTCTGTGGGACTCTCCACTGCTCAGCCACATGGGATCAACTTCTTTGAGGAGACAGACTGAGGTTCTGCGGGATGGGGCTCCGAGTCCAGGCATGGTTGCAACGTACCTGTCTACTAGGAAACTTACTTTTAGCAATGGGGAGGGTCCAAGTCACCTCACTCTTCACTTTTAAAATACTGCACAGTGGACCTCATAGCAGTACCAGTGAGAGCAGGATGAGTAAGAGAGATGAGTGACCTCCAAGTTGGCATCCTACGGCAAAGGTCTAGGCTCTCGATTTCCTGGGTTGGAACACTGGTTCCACTGCTCACTGGCCATATGGTGTGTGTGTCAGGGGACTTGCACCCCAGTGTTCTCGTCTGTACTTGGGAATGGCAATAATGATACTGCAGTGGGTTATACCATGGGATGTGCTAAAACCAATACCTGGCTCCAAGTAAGCGTCATAAAAGGCTCACACTCTCCCCGCCACTGTTTTCACTTCTCTCTCAGTCATCTTTTCTCCTTTCTCCCTCTTTATTTAAGATTAATGAACGGATAGGCCATTTTCAGACAATTAACCTCTTCCCTTTAGGCTCATGCCAGAGCCAGGAAGCCAAGACATTGCCAGGCATGCGGTCTCTCCCAGGCACCCTTGGGGACCTTGGTTAGCAAGTTCAGAGGACGTCAGAGAGGGTGGTAAGTTTCCTCAGTCAGCCTCCTGTCCCATCTCCTTTGTGAAGGAGCATTGTTGACACGTCACTGGGGGTTTGGGGTTAGCTTGGGGTTTGGAGCCAAGTGCATTCCCGAGGAGGCTGCCCCGTGGTCACGGTGGGTAGGGACAGCCAGCTCTTAAAAGGGGGGCGCTGCCCAGAGTTTCCCCTCCCAGTGAGACTCTGTCTGCATCATGGCCTGGTTTTACATTTTGAGCTTCCACTGACAGTCGGTGTTTTGCTTTTTGTTTATTATGTGTGCAACTATCTTGCTGATCAATTCCACGTGTAATTTGTACCACCGAAACCACTGCTAGTCAGAGACAACATGTAATTACACTCACCCGTGTAGTCACTGAACTTCTGTCCCTGACAAGATCACTGACCAGTCCCAGGAGGGCGCACCTAGACCCACAACCCATGCGGGCGTCCAGCGGTCTGACCGCCCCGTGCCCCTGGCACGTGCACAGACTTCCTTGGGACGGCCGAGTGCAGGGGGACAGGCTGGGGCTGTAGACACTGGGGGTGCCTCTCTCCTTGCTTCTGTGTCTGTGCCTGTGTGATGGTTGGCCCAGAGTGTGTGCCTGGGAAAGGCTTATGTGAGGAAGTCTCAGAGTTTCTTTCGTTTGTCTCCGAGCCCTCTTTCACGCTGAACCCCAGTACCCTCCTACTTATTCTCTTTTGGGGAGTGGGATGTTTGCTGTGTTGCCTTTATGCCCCTATGCCAAGGGTTGGCAAATTACAGCCTGTGAGGGTTCCGGCACACGACCTGAGTTTGTTTTGCACGTATATATATTTTTATTTTTAGAGGGGAAGTCTCTCTGTTGCCCAGTGGAGTACAGTGGCCTCAACCACAGCTCCTTGCAGGCTTGAACTCCTGAACTCAAATGATCCTCCTGCTTTAGCCTCCTGAGTAGCTGGGACTACAGGTGCCATGCCTGGATAACTTCTTAAACATTTTTGTAGAGACAGGGTCTCACTATGCTGCCCAGGCTGCTCTAGAACTCCTGGCCTCAAGTGATCTTCTTGCTTCAGACTTAGCTTCAGGATTACAGGTGTGGTAGCTTTTTTTTTTTTTTTCATTTATAGCTTAAAAAAATAACATAAAATTTGCTTTCTTGATCATTTTAAAGTTCAGTGGCAGACCAGGCATGGAGGCTCATACTTGTAATCCTAGCCCTCTGGGGGACCCCGGCGAGTGGATCACTCAAGCTCAAGAGTTTGGGGCCAACCAGAGCAAGAACCAGACCCTGTCTCTACTAGAAATAGAAAAAGTAGCCAGGCATTATGGGTGGGCACCTGTAGTCCTGGCTACTCGGGAGGCTGAGGCAAGAGGATCCCTTGAGCCCAGGAGTTTGAGGTTGCTGTGAGCTATGATGATGCCATGGCACTCTACCCGAGGTGACAGAATGAGACTCTGTCTCAATCAATCAATCAATATATAAGTGTGGTTGTATTAAGTACATTTGTGTTGCTGTGTGACCATAACCACCATTCATCCCCAGAATTTTTGATCGTCCCAAACTAAAAGGCTACACTCAGCACATGAGCGCTCACCCTCCCTGCCCCACAGGCCCAGCGCCCACTGTTCTACGGTCTCCCTCTGAGAGGTTTAGCCACCCTGGGAACCTCATTTAAGAGGAGCCATCCAGGATTTGCCTTTTAGTGACTGGCTACTCTGCTTAGCGACCTTTCCTCGGGGATCTTCCTTTCTAAGGCTGGAACGTATCTCCACTGTTTTATTTACATACTGTACTTTGTTTATCTGTGCACTTACCGGTAGACACGTGGGCTGCTCCCACCTCACGACTTCGTGAACAGTGCTGCTGTGAACATGGGCTTATGGTCCTCAAGTTCCAGCTTTTGATTCTTTTGGGCGGAATTTCTGGATCCTACGGTAATTCTACTTCTAATGTTTTGAGGAACCACACTGGTTTCCACAGCGGCTGCCCCATTTCGCGTTTCCTCCAACAGTCACGAGGTCCCGGTTTCTCTGTGTCCTTGCCCACACTTGTTGTTGTCTGTTTTCACGACAGAAGCCATCCCAACAGGTGTGAAGTCATTCTCACTGGGGTTTTCTGCCTGTACCTGCATGGCTCGTGAGCTCAGAATGGCTTTCACATTTTTACATGATTAGAAAAAAAGATCAAAAGAGAAATCACATGTCACGATACATGAGGATTGTATGACATTCCGATTTCAGGGTTTATAAATAAAGTTTTATTGGCACACAGGCACTCCCATTCACTCACATCTTGGCTGTGGCTGCTTTTATGGTACAGTGGCAGAGGTGGGGAGTTGGGACAGAGGTGGTGTGGCCTGCAGTGCCTAAAACATTGACCACTTGACCCTTTCCAGGAAGCACTTGCTATTTCCGCTGCATGGTAAGAGCTCACCCTTTATGTAGTCCAGTCACACAGCAATCCACTCTGCAGACAAACTGAGGCTCAGCAGAGATAAGGAACTGCACAAGTCACGTGTTTGAGACATGGCTAACCCAGGTCACACGTGCTTGTCCTTGTGACTCCGAGTCTTCCGCTCCTTGCCACAGCATTAAACCACTGGAATCATCTGAAGATCCCTCCTCCCAGGGAACTCTTACTGAGGTCTTTATTAAGCCTGAGGTCAGGTCCTAATTGAGAAAAAGAATTAATTATGCTGAGATGCTACGTTGTCTCTGGGAAAGGTGGGGAATCATGGGAGGGAGTGAGGACAGAAGGAGACGTAGATGATCTGAGCTCTCTTTTATTTCTCAGGTTGAAATTCTAAGGCCCACCCCCGAGGCTGCAGGGGAGGGTGAGCCTCCAGCTCGGCCCACGAGGGCGAGTTTTAGGATACAGGCCTGTCTCCATGCATAGCATTTCCTCAGGATTAGAAGAAAAGCCAAACCAATCAATAACTTCTTCTTGCATTAAAAAAGTGAATTATTTTTATAACCAGGAGGAAGGAAAGCCGGGGTCTACAAGGAAACATGTTGATCGATGCTTTCCCCTTCATTCTCTTGATTAAACATTGTTTAGGATAAATCCTAGCTTAGATATCTTTGGCCTGCCCAAACTTTATTTTTTCTTTTTTGAGACGGAGTCTCACCCTGTCACCCTGGGTAGAGTGCTGTGTCATCACAGCTCACAGCAACCTCAAACTCTTGGGCTCAAGTGATCCTCCTGCCTCAGCCTCCCAAGTAGCTGGGACGACAGGTGCCCACCACCATGCCCGTTTGGCTAACTTTTCTATTTTTAGTAGAGATGGGGTCTTGCTCTTGCTCAGGCTGGTCTCAAACTCCTGAGCTCAAGGGATCCTTCAGTGTTGGCCTCCACAGCACTGGGATTACAGGCATGAGCGACCACTGCACCTCCTGCCACTTTATTTACGAGGTACTTGTGTGTGGCAAATAGATCTCATTTATGCACAGATGCCAGCCTCTTCCTGCTGGGTTATCAGGCATAAGACCTGACCTGACCTGGGAAGTGGCATTATAACTCACAGCAACCTCAAACTCCTGGGTTCAAGGGGTCCTCTTCCCTCAGCCTCCTGAGTAGCTAGGACTACAGGTGCCTACCACCATGCTTGGCTAGTTTTTCTATTTTTAGTAGAGACAGGGTCTTGTTCATGCTCAGGCTGGTCTCAAACTCCTGAGCTGAGGGCTATCCTCCTGCCTCAGCCTCCCCGAGTGCTGGGATTACAGGTGTGAGCCATGCGCCTGGCTCCCAACTTTCTTTTTCCCCCGAATGTAGAGATCTGCTCTCCCTCTCAGAGACTCTCTGGGGGCACTTTCTGCCTCTCAGGCTCATTTTCTCAGTTGGCGTGTTGTTGCTAGTGAGGACCAGGTGGTTCTCTCTCAGCTACTCCTTCTCCTTTTCAACCCTCTTTGCCCACCAGGCCGTGTGGACTTGGTACCAGGAACCTTCTGGTATTGCCCAAAATATAGGTTAATGTGTGGACAGTTATTTGTTCTTCAATGGAGAGAGAAGGGGTAGTTGACTTCACATATTTGTGTACAACGTGGAAATAACCTATCAGTCCCGAGGATTTGGCAGATGTTGGGGGTTCTGGGAGTGGTGGGTCTTGCGACTGTCTCCAGCACAGAGATGATGGTTCTTCTTTTGTATCTGGGTCTGCATGATACATCCCTGGGACCTACTGTATTTCAATAGTAGGACTCAGGTGGCCTCAAGGTTAAAGCACAATGATGTTTTCCGTGAACTGTTAGCTGTGGTTTCAGCCCGGCAGCTGGGCTCTTACCCTCTTACCCTCTACCATTTTCTGGCTCAGTTCATTTTGTACAAAGGCGACTATGATAATCTGGGTCACAGGGTGATAATGGGGCAGGCTTGTTAGCACATTGCGGAAAAGACAGCCGTGACTTTGAACTTGGAGTGTCATCCTGGAGAGTTTGCAGGGTGGCCTCATGCCAGGGGTCTGAACATAGTAGGTGCTTGGTAAAACTCTGAGGAATGAGTAAGTCTGGTAATTGCTTTGTGTCTGAGAATAAGTGGGAGAAATTCGTCCCACTATGCCTATATGTCTTAGAAATAGGGGTAGCTATGACCTTGGATGCTTTTTTCCCCTGTTTAACGATTAGGTTTGAGTCTTTGCCTGGTGTTGGTCCCTGCCAGCCCAGTGGTTCAGCAGGTGGTGATGTGACATGGCCACAATCTCATCTGACTGTGGGTTTCCTGACTCCTCTGGCTCTGGCTTCTCCCTGGGATGTCTGTCTTGCCAAGAAGCAGCCAAACCTTTACTGGAGGTCCCTGTGCTTAGCCTAGTGGTGGTGGGAGATGCGGAGATATGGTCCCCAAAGTTGGGGTGCTTGCTGACTAGCGGAGAGGGACTTGGGTTGGGGGGTGGAGCACGTGTGTGTGTATTTGTTGGGGGGCATAGAGGGGTGCACGTGCTGACTCTTCCCTTCCATAGAGTCTCCCTGAAGTCCTGAAAGGAGAGAATGAAGTTTTTCTAATGTTCGTGCGTGTGGATCATTTCATGTCTGAAAACAGTTACTAGCACAAAAAGATGCTCTTAGGAGTGAGCTGAGCTCAACAGAGTAATTTTTGTTTCTTAACGAAATAAAACTTGAGACAATATTGACAGTATAAAGTGTCAGTATGGTGTGTAGGAGAATCATTCCCTGAGTTTCTGTTTTTCCACTGTAGGGGTGTGTGTGTGTGTGTGTGTGTGTAAACGTGACTTCAGGGGGTTGAGAAATGTGACATCCCAAATACTGTCAGGCCTCTGGTAACAAGACAGGGAGTGGCAAATGGTTTTGCAGGTTTGCAGGATACGGGGCAGGAATCCCTGCTTTCCCTGCAAACTCAGCTGTTGCTCCTCAGATGGGGCAGCCCCACCTTTCCTCTCCTCTGAGGTCGCAGGAACTGAAGGCTGAGGGAAGGTTTGTAAGGAAGGTTGAGGCAGGCATGCTTGGATGCAGGCACTGTGAGTGTGGGAGGAAGAGCTGATCCTGGAGTCAGGAAGCCGTTTCTGATGCTCCACCTGCTGTGGTCAGCCTGGGCGACCTCAGGCCTGGGCAGCTGCAGGCTCCTACCTGGAGGGTGAGTGGATTGAACCCCGTGGTGTCTGAGGTTCTTTCCAGGTGTTAAGCAGAGGGACCTAGACCAGGGTGTCAGCAACAATCACACAGAGCCCTTGGGGAATCTTGGTAATGTGCAGCCTCTGATTCAGTAGGTCTGGGGAAGCAGGATTCTGCAGTTACTAGGAGCCAAGGGCATCTGCTGCTGTGGGTCCTTGGACCACACTTTGAGTAGCTGGGGACCAGATAGGTAGTCCTTAAACTTGGTTATTGATTAGAATCACCTGGGGGGATTTTAAGACCTCCCAGTGTCAGGACCTCACCCTAGAGTCCCAGACCAATCAAATCAGAAATCTCCTGGCAAGGAGTGGTTTGCCGGGATGGCAGTCTGCCCATGTGTGGTCAGAGGGTGAACCCCTGGTGTCATGTAGCTGATCTCCACCTCCAGCAGGCGTCAGAATCAGCTGGGGGGCTTTGTCATAAACAACTCTGGGCCCTAACCTGGATTTTCAGACAGAGTGTCACTCTGTCACCCTGGCTAGAGTACTGTGGCATCACAGCTCACAGTAACCTCAAACTCTTGGGCTCAAGCAGTTAATGCTCTTGCTTCAGCCTCCTAAGCAGCTGGGACCTTGGGCACCTGCCATGAGCCCATCTAGTTTTTCTATGTTTAGTAGAGACAGGATCTTCCTGTTGCTTAGGCTGGTCTCAATCTCCTGATCTCGGGTGATCCACCCTCCTTGGCCTCCCAGAGTGTTGGGATTACAGGTGTGAGCCTCTGGTGGCCCAAGAATATGAATTTCTAACTTATTCTGAGGCTATGCTTCTGCCGGCCAGGGCTGCACTTTCAGAACCACTGGTCTAATGTGGTTAATGAAGTTGATGGTCATTAAACAGAAAGCATGAGGGGTGGGAGCTGGAGGCTGCAGGACGCACAGACCCCTCCGTCCTGGGTACTCCATACACACATGGCGAGCTGCCCCGAAAGCTCTCATTTGAAAATCAATTGTGTGTAGAAAAAAATAAATGTTTGAAAACCTCTGAAGTAGGGCAGCACCTGGGCTCAAGGAGTAGGGCTCCAGCCCCATATACCAGGGGAGGTGGGTTCAAGCCTGGCCCTGGCCAAAAATGCAAAAAAAAAAAAAAAAAAAAAAAAAAAAAAAAAAACAAAAACCTCTGAAGTAAAGGCAAGATTTTTAATCATGGGGTTGGTGAATGTTCATTATTCAATTGAGAGAAATAGTAAGCAGGACCTTTAGTCATTCCTGGTGCCAGATGTGGCCGTTTTTTTTTTTTTTTTTTTTTTTTGAGACAGAGTCTCTCTGTCACCCTGGGTAGAATGCTGTGGTGTCATCATAGCTCATAGTACCCTCAAACTCTGGGCTCAAGCAATGCTCTTGTTTCAGCCTCCCGAGTAGCTGGGACTACAGGTACCTGTCACAACGCCCAGCTAGTTTTTTAATTTTTAGTAGAGACAGGATCTCACTCTTGCTCAGGCTGGTCTTGAACTCCAGAGCTCAGCCAATCCACCTGCCTCAGCCTCCCAGAGTGCTGGGATTATGGACTTGAGCTACCACACCAGGCCAAGATGTGGCCACTTTTGACCCTTGTCCTGGCCTGTCCCACAACAGGTGTTCCCATGCTGAGCCCTCCCCGCCCCCGGCATATAAATGCTCACACCTCAGGGTGGTCTTGGCGGGCCCAGCCTGGGGTTGGGCATCTCAGCTCCTAGTGAAATCAAGTGTGTGCAGCTTCTCCCTGCTGACTCCTTTTTGGGAGTCCTGCTCTGTCCCCATTTCACATGCATGATCTTATTTAATTCTTGTAAGAACCTCATGGAATATGGGAACTGTCATCAACCCATTTCGGAGATGAGTATCTAGTGCTGTCTCCCAAGGTGACTGTGTCTGTGAAAGGAGCCACAATTGAGGCTGAAGGGTCGGGAGAGGCCCTGGTTGGGGAGGACAGTGCAGTGTGACGGTGAAGAGTGCCCTTCTTGGAGTTTTGGGAAGAGAACAGGGTTCCATCAGCCCCACAGATCGTGGCACCCACAGCGTGGGCCAGGTGACGGAGCTCAGAGCCCCTGGTTGCCTGCCTGGAGTGCCGGCCACTTAGAAGAGGTCAGTGTGGCTGTGCTGGCCGAGACCATCGGAAGAAACTGGCCTGTGAGGTTCCTTTTGGGCGAGGACCTTTTGTTTTCTTTGATTATGCAGAAGTGTCTGGGAGGAGATTCTGGGAACCAGCCAGGTACCCAGAGATGGTAGATGGGTACATCTGATGGGTACATCTCTCCAGGCCAGGGGCCTGTTTCTGTGCCGCTGTCTCTAACTGCAGAGGGTGGAGGGCTTGGTCAGCTCTCCACTTGCTTTCTGCCCCCAGCACCCCTGGGAGACATGGAGTATGTCCAGCACGACAGGCTCCTTCTGAGACACCTTGCTAAAGTCATTTCCTCTTTCTGTTCACTTGCTGTGCTGGGCAGAGGCTGGGGGCCTCCCCCATTGCAGGAAGGGAGGCCTGGATGGGGAAGGGGACTTCCCTGTAGCACCTGGGGCCTCTTGGTGGGGGAGGATGGCTGCAGCCTGTAGTCCCTCTGAGAGCCACCTGCTGTCATCCTTATAGTTGTGTTGAGCTCCCCTGGTGTGACCTGGGCCGTAGCATTGACAGTGGCATTGGCAGTGGAGACTTCACAGTAAGTCACAGTAAGCTTCCTGATGAGGTGTCAGAGACACCCACAATCAGGCACAAAGCCCCTGCCAGGAAAGACCCTCCCAGTGGCCAGAGCCATGCTCTTCCCTCGGGGACTCAAGATACCAAGACAGCCTCCCTGGAGAGATTTTCAAAAGCATCTTGAATGAAGCTCAGCCCCACGTCGAGTCGAGCCTGCATCTTCAGTTTGCTCGTGTCTCAACTTAAACTAGACGGGGATTTAGTGCAAGGCTGACTTGGAAACTCTCCTGTGATGGTTACCAGGCACCGTGATCCAGAAGTCTTTCTGGATCTTACGTAATCTCTCAGTACTCCTGGCAGGGATATGTGGGGGAAAGTTTACATACAGTTTAGCAGAATTCCTGCTTAAGTGCTTTTCTTAATAGACCATGTTTGATCCTAAGCCACCTTTTTTTGAACCCTTGAGGGTTTTATTACTGAACTTTAAGAAGGTTATTTTGTTCAGAGGGCTGACATGCTCGTGAATGGAGTCTCCTGGGAGAGATGAACTGCCCTCCAGCCGGGACACAGGTGCAGCCTGTCAGGATCCAGCGGGGGCAGGTGGGCACCCTGTTTTTTCCTGCAAGGTAGCACAGGGACAAGGCTGAGTGTCTCCTTTGAAGGATTGGAGGTGTGGATATTAACTTAGATTTTGTAAAGAGAATAGAGAGGATGGCAGCTCGGGTAAAGGAGTGGCCACGTACTGGGGGGACGTTCCCCCCTGGGTGGCCCTTTCTCGGGGGTAAATGTGTGGCCCAGGTTGTGGGTGTGCCCAAATCATAATCTGTGCAGTGCTGTGGGAGCTCAGGGGCAGCAGCAGGAGCCCAGCGGCTCACACAGTGCCCTTTATGAGTTGAGTTTCCGCACAGACCTCATTGCCTTGTTTGAGGAATCCCGTGGGGTGTTTCCTGGAGCCCTTTTCCTTTTACAATAGTGGGCTAATTCCAGATGCCCCATTAAGAAATCAGACACACATCAGCACATACTCTGAGTCCAGCCAAGCTCCTGGGTTGCATCTGGACCAAAGGAAGCATGTACAGGGGTCTCCCGTGGGTTACACCCTTATCAACAGCCATGTGGAGGGACCGTGCCCTGACTTCATCTTGCTATACGTTGCAGAGAAGTAGTGAGGCTGAAGGTGGAGTCCAAGCTGGATTTCTGGTCCAGGATTTCTCAAAGGGAGGCCTTATGCAAAGATCTGACAGTTGAGTTGGCAAACTCACCCTAGAAAAAGTCCTACATACTCCATTGCTGGATATCACTGTAGTCACCTCCAGGTACACCCCTGGGGAAGCTGTACACTCACACCAGCACCTAGTCCGCCCTTCAGAGCAACTTCGGAACTCTTTTTCTGACCATCAGGTATGTTCCTCATATAAGATTTAGCAATTAAGTTCACAAACTCGCCACTGTGCATGCACATTGGCAGCTGTACAAACATCTCTCTAAGGTCTCATAACCTTGGTGTGTTGGCGTCTCACCTGAGTTCGTGATGACATGTGGTAGTGTCTTGCTGAGTGGTGTTCATCATAGTTGTATGTTTTTGTGTGCTGTATGTTGACATCTCTGATGGCCATTCCCAAAAGAGTCCCAAAGTTGCTCTGAAGGGTGGACTAGGGGCTGGTGTCCGTGCCCAGCTTCCCAAGGGCAGTACCTCAAGGGGGACCCTGGTGATACTCGGCAATGAGGTGGCAGCACTTTTTCTAGGACAAGTTTGTGAACTTAGTTGTCAGGTGTGGTAAGTATCGGGCTGGCTCTATCTGTCACCACACCCTGAAGTCCTTCAAATATACATCTCCCCACAAGTATTTGAATGAGAGCACCAATGCTTGTGTGTGTCGGGGGGTCCTTGCAGCTTCCCAGAACTGTTCAGAGACTTTTGTCATCTATAAGAACATTCTGTCTCACGTGAAAGAAACTATTTTGGAATCTGGGAAAGCATGGGACCGGGAAGATGCATAGTGATGGTTTAAGGGTTGCTGAGAGGGTCTGTTCCACTGCAGGTCCCTGGGCCCTGGAGGTTTGCTGGTCTGGGAAGGGCCCTTGGAGACTCCATTTCTCACACGCTCCTTCTCCCGTGCAGGGGGGTGTGGACTTGCAGTGACGTGAGCCTGAATGTGAGGGTGGCCCTCTGAAGGCTGGATTTTAGTGATTAGAAGAGAAGTTAGGTCTCTACGGTTTCTTAGAGGAGAGCCTCTCAATTCTGAAGTTCTAGCACATTAAAAATAATCTGCATTTTAGGCCTGGTGAGTTACATTGCCCCCGAAGGGGCCCTGGAAAAGAAAGAGAATATGGAAGTGTGGGCTTCGTGGCGTGAGGCCCGGGTTACAAAGACAGCCTCTGGGAAAGAACCATTTATATTTATTGAGATCACTGATTTTAATCACCTTGGTTGCTCCCTTGATGCAAAATTATAATCCCCTGTAAATTATGAATACCTTGAAATTCACAAATTCTATCACTTGGGTGATTGGCAACATTAAATGACAACCGCTCTAATTTAAATAAGCAACATCTGGACATTATTATTTTTAGGGATTTTTTTTTTCATCTGTTGATTTAGAAATCTGGGGCCTTTATGAATCCTGCATGAATATTCTTTTATATTCACATCTACCGTCAAGATACAAAGAAATCGCCAAAAATATTGTCCAGTGGTTCTTTGAGGCAATGCATGTGTTTTTTAAACAACAAATCCATTGTGAATGAGAGAAGATAGAAAATAGGCCGCCTACGAGGGTAGGTGGAGGGAGCAGCGTGGTCCTCCAGGAGCTGGAATAGCCTGATTCAAAACCACAGCAGGGAGAAGGTTTGGATTTTATATGTAATAATATAGCATTTTAAAATAACAATATAATTTTGGACTGACAATATCAGAATATGGTATTCACTATTTCTCAGAATAATCCAATTTAGAACAATGTATTCTGAGCAGGTTTGGTAAAAATAGGAGATCTATCATCGCAGGGTATAAGATAATGCATTAATTTTTACGAGTGAGTTATGAAGATGTACAACTTGGTTAAGACTTAGGATAAACATAATATTCCTTAATTAATCCATTATGCCATGGTACATACGCACCATTTTTATTACCTTAAAAATGAAAAGTGTCAAAAAAGGAAATTGCTACTTTTTCTTTTAATATCAAAAAAGCCTTTTTGGAAAAATCATAAAATGCCTAATCTCATTCACCGTATAATACTAATGAGCTTAACAAGCCATCTCTGCACACAGTTTAGGATAAAAGGTCATCAGTTTCTGGCAGGCCAATTCCAGCACTTTTTAGATGAGGCAAAACCTTTCAGCACCAAATATCGGAAATGGCATTTGTGATTAGAAGCATTATTAATAGCTATTTGTTATTAATGTTGGTGGAGTTTTAGAAATTCGTATTATACCCTCTTGGCATTTTCTAAATCTGACGGTTACAGATGCCAAGCGCATTTGTGGGGTTCAGGCCTGTTCCTTCCTTGAGACCACCTCCCTGGTCGCCTGCCCAGCTGTGAGTGATGGTGAGTGGGGATCTCTCTCTCATCTCTCTCTCGTGCACACACAGAGTTCTGTTTGGAGCCTACACTTGAGTTACCCAAATCTCCCTGAACCCCCCATGCTTATTTCTGGCGTTTCCCTGCCCCCCAGGCCGTGTGCCTTTCCTCTGTACGTGTCACTGTCATCTGCTTGCCGTGTCTTTTCTCTGACCCTGGAGCAGACCCTGGGAGGCACATCCTGGGCACCTTTGGCGTGGGGCGCGCGGTGGCTGCAGTCGGCCTTGTTATGGAAAAGAATTGCCCGGTGGGTTGAGGGAATGGCCAACAGCGGACCGGAATCATGAAGCTGAAAGGAATATTGCCGACTGGAGGTCATTTTTCCCAACTGAGGAGCAATAGTTTGCCACTATAAACCGCACATTGCAGTCAGTATATGTTTTATTAAACCATTTAAGGAACTTGGGAGCCATTTCATTTAAACTTCCTGCTTGATGTAGCTCAGGGCAGAGCCCAGAGCAGCTCACAAAAGAGGCCCGGAGTAATTTGTGGAAGAAATACCCCGTGTGCCCGGCAGACGCGTCCTCGAGTGGGAGGGGGCTGGTCAGGGCTGGAGTCGGTGCTTAGAGAGTCAACTCCCCAGCACTGGAGAGGACAAGAGAGAGAGGCAGACAGAGACAGAGAGCGTGTGTGTCTGTGTCGGGAGGTTCTATTCCCAGCTCTGCCACTAACCAGCTTCGGTCAAATCTCTTAGCCTCCCCAGGACTATTTCTGCAAATTGAGGGGATTGGATTTAATAGGAGAGACTGGATCCTTTCTTGTGCAGTGATTCTGTAAAATCGCTGGAAGGGGGTTAGCCCTCAAGTGTGCTGCTGGGACTGCACATTAGGCCCCTAGTCCTCGCAGTGGAAAGCTGGGCTTCGTTCCTGCCGCGCCTGAGAAGTCATTCTGGCCGTGCACGTTTTTCCTGGGCTCTGGGGACCACACTGCCCCCCTGGTGCCATCGTGATGTGCAGGTTCCCAGCAAAGAGCGGGGACACTGGCAGCAGTAAGTTAGTTCTTGATTTAAACAAAACCAACTTCTTTATTTACTTATTTTATTTTTAAATTTCAGATGAATTTGAAGGTACAAAGAAGTAGGTTGCAATGTTTGCATTTATTAGGTAAGGTCCCTGTTGCACTCCAGCCCCTCACCTGGGGGGTGTGCCGTGAACCCTCACCCTCCCTCTCCTCTCCTCCCTCTCTCCCCACTTGAATTGAGTTTTTCTCTTGTGTGGGAGTGTATTAGATCATCTACTGCCTTCGTATTAGTATTGAGCACATAAAGGGAATGTTCCCCAGCCCCATCCAGGTTAATACAGAAGATGTGAAGTCTCCATCTTTTTGTGGCTGAATAGTACTCCATGGTGTACATATACCACAGTTTGTTAATCCATTCATGAGTTCATGGGCACTTGGGTTGTTTCCACATCTTGGAGATTGTAAATTGAGCTGCGATAAACAGTCTAGTGCAAATATCCTTATGATAAAATGATTTTTTTTTCTTCTGGGGAGATACCTAGTAATGGGATTGCCGGATCAAATGGAAGGAACTCTATTTTGAGTCCTTTAAGGAGCCTCCATACTTCTTTCCAAAGAGGCTGTATTAGTTTGAAGCCCCACCAGGAATACAAAAAACCCCAACATTTTTAGAAGATATTCTTGTATCTGGGGAAAGATGAAGTAGGTGAGTGTACTGATCCTGGGGGCAGAGCACTCCAGGTCCTCTCTGGTTGCGGCTTGTGGAGTAACTCATTACCCCTCTGAGCCTCAGTTATCCTGTCTGTGAAATGGGGCTGCTGCCTTCACCTCGTCCTTACCTGTGACAGTCCAATGACTGGGCCTTGTAAACTGCTCTAGAAGCAACTGCTTTCATTGTTATGGAGAACCTTGTGGTTATAATTTAGCTTTAACGCCGCCCCCAAATTGTGTGCCTGTGAGTTCTGCCTTCATGGTTGATGCCTTGAATACAGGACACATGAGGTAAGTTTCATCTTTAAGAATCACGAGGAGAATGGGATCAAGCATTTTGGCTTTCTCAGCTCTGACTGGTGGTCTTTAGTAGGTGGCCTTAATTCTACAAAGTTATATAACCAAATCTTTTGTCTAATTGGTAACTATATTTAGGAGGTAGAGAAATATGTGAGCTATTCGTTTCGATTAAATTTTTTATTATGCACTCTGAATTTGGATTGACAACTATTAATATTAAAGAGCTTGGCCAAATTGAAATTTGTATTGCTGGAGAGACTTAAATATAATGTATGATGCTGGGGGGAAAAAGACTGGGGAATATGGGAATTACCAGGCTGGGTGTAGAGACGGTCCCCGGCAGGGGGCTGGGTGACACCAGCCCCAGTGTGTTTGCTGAGGGGGGTCGTGTGCAGAGCCAGGGTCCAGGTCTCAGGGATTGAGATACTGTCACAGAGATGACGCTACATAGAGATGTGAGGCACATTTAGCACATTATAGAAATATGTTTTTGTAATAACTGTGTGTATATATTTTTCCCAGAACTGATGAAGTTTGGGGGTGAGGCAGAGAGAGGCATTCTCAAATAGGCGTGTGCCCCACCAGTGCCATGTTGGAAGGGGGAACTCACCTTCCTCAAGCCCCAGAGCCCATCCTCTTCCTGTTCTGCCCGTCCTCAACAGGGTGACAGTTCTGTCTGCCCATCTGTCCTGTGGGAGGGAGGACTCAGGGTTGTGGCCGGGTGGGGAATGAGTGGGAGCAGATGGGCATCCCGGGCACCCCTCTGCGGCAGGCCCTGGGGCTCAAACTTGTGGTTTTGTGTCTCTGGGGTGAGGCCCGTCTGACAATGCTCATGGCTTTGCACAATTCACTGGATTGTCACATGCAGGATCCTGCAGGGTTTACACAAAGGCCTGGGGGGTCTACAGATGTGGGGAAGTGAGGTATCTCAGCCTCGGACAAACGAAAACAACCGGAAGTCAGCTCTTGAGTGCAGTCTAGGGGATGCTGTGGACAAAGTACCCACCTTCGGAGTGGAGGAAAGTGGCCACCTTCGGAGTGGAGGAAAGTGGCCACCTTCGGAGTGGAGGAAAGTGGCCAGCTTCGGAGTGGAGGAAAGTGGCCAGCTTCGGAGTGGAGGAAAGTGGCCACCTTCGGAGTGGAGGAA